>JAWPHD010013883.1:0-65116 GCA_037043455.1 Cyrtodaria siliqua | reverse complement strand
CTCTAGAGTCTTCATTTTTCATCCGATCTTTACCAAACTTTGACAGGTTGTTAATATCAATAAAAGCTCGAACAAGTTCGAAAACCAGCCAGATCGGAATAATTTCACCGGAGTTATGTCCCTTGTTTTGCTGAAATGCCATATTAAGCCTTGTGAACACTCTAGCACGTTCATTTATTATTTGATCTTTACCAAACTTGCAAATATTGTTAATATCAATGATAGCTCGGACAAATTCGAAAACCAGCCAAATCGGATTTGTAACACCGGAGTTATGGCCCTTTTTTTTTCTAAAAATTGCTATTTTCTGTTTTGTAAACGCTCTAGCACCTTCATTTATTATTTGATCGTTACCAAACTTGCACAGATTGTTAATACCAATTATAGCTTGGACAAGTTCGAAAATGAGCTGAATTGGGTCAGTAACACCAGAGTTATGGCCCTTGTTTTTTCTGAAAAATGCCATTTTCTGCCTTCTGAACACTCCAGCACCTTCATTTATTATTTGATCTTTACCAAACTTGCACAGCTTGTTAATATCAATGAAAGCTCAAACGAGTTTGAAAACCAGCTATATTGGATCAGTAACACCGGAGTTGTGGCCTTTGTTTTTTCTGAAAAATGCCATTTTCTGCCTTGTGAACACTCTAGGGCCTTCAATATTAATCGGATCTTTACTTAACTTTGCCAGTCTTTATGTCAATGAAAGCTCAAACAAGTTCGAAAACCGGCAAGATCGAAATAATTTCAACGGAGTTATGGCCCTTGTTTTGCTGAAAAATGCCATATTAAGCCCTGTGAACACTCTAGCACCTTCATTTATTATTTGATCTTTACCAAACTTTATCAGATTGTTAGTGTCAATAAAAGCTCGATCAAGTTCGAAAACCAGACAGATCGGACCTGTAACAGCGGAGTTATGGCCCTTGATTTTGTTGAAAAAAGTGCTATAATTTGCCTCATCTTACGATAGGGCCTTCATTTTGCATCTCATCTTTGCCGAAGGCCAGCAGAGCTTATGGGATGGCGAGTTGTCCGTCGTCCGTCCGTCCGTCCGTCTGTTAAATTTTGCCTTGTGAACACTCTAGGACCTTCATTATTAATCGAATCTTTACGAAACTTTGCCAGTGTCTTTATATCAATGAAAGCTCGGACAAGTTCGAAAACCAGCCAGATCGGATAAATTTCACCGGCGTTATGGCCCTTGTTTTGCTAAAAATGCCATATTAAGCCTTGTGAACTCTAGCACCTTCATTTATTATTTGATCTTTACCAAACTTGCACAGATTGTTAATATCATTGTTAATATCAATGAAAGCTCGGACAAGTTCGAAAACCAGCTAGATCGGACCAATAATAACGGAGTTATTGCCCTTGATTTAGTTAAAAATGCTATATTTTGCCTCATTAAACTGATAGGGCCTTCATCTTTCATTTAATCTTTACCAAACTTTACCAGATAGTTTATATTAATGAAAGCTCGGAAAATTTTGAAAACCAGCTAGATCGGACCATTAACAGCGGAGTTATGGCCCTTGATTTAGTTAAAAATGCTATATTTTGCCTCGTTAAGACGATAGGGCCTTTATCTTTCATTCGATGTTTACCAAACTTTACCGGATTGTTTATATAAATGAAAGCTCGGACAGTTTCGAAGACCAGCCAGATCGGACCAGTAACAGATGAGTTATGGCCCTTGATTTAGTTAAAAATGCTATATTTTGCCTCGTTAAGATGATAGAGCCTTCATTTTTTCGGAGGGGCGTCCGTGGTCGAGTGGTTAACGTCCCTAACTTGAAATCATCTGCTGTAGGTTTGATCCTTCAGGGGCCTAGGAATCTTTATGTGAGGAAGCTATCCAGCTGGCTTGCGGAACGTCGGTGGTTCTACCGAGGTGCCCGCCGGTGCACGAATATTGCCCGGAGGGGCACCTGGGGTCTTCCTCCACCAATGGAAGCTGAAAAGTCGCCATATGACCTTAGCTGTTGGTGCGACTATAAACTCCAATTCAATCATTTTTTCTGCGATCTTTATGAAAGTTTACTAGATTGTTAATAACAATGAAAGGCTTGGTCAAATTCGAAAACCAGCCAGATCGGACCAGTAACAGTGGAGTTATGGCCCT
This sequence comes from Cyrtodaria siliqua, assembly GCA_037043455.1. NCBI lineage: Eukaryota > Metazoa > Mollusca > Bivalvia > Adapedonta > Hiatellidae > Cyrtodaria > Cyrtodaria siliqua. Next base: position 62,991 of record JAWPHD010013883.1, on the reverse strand, counting down.
TGATTTAGTTAAAAATGCTATATTTTGCCTCGTTAAGATGATAGGGCCTTCATTTTTCATCCGATCTTTAAGAAACTTTACCAGATTGTTAATATCAATGAAGCTTGGACAAGTTCGAAAACCATCCAGATTGGATCATTTACATCGGAGTCATTTCCCTTGATTTTCTGAAATATGCTATATCTTGACCTCATTAAGACAAAAGGGCCTCCATTTGGCCGGATTTCATTGAAACTTTGCAGGAATGATCAATACCAATAGTCACCGTGTTCCAGTTGAATGATTTTGGCGGAGTTATAGCCCTTTAAAAGTTTTAATATACAAACTTTGTTCTGACTAGTTCTCCTGAACCCCTGGTCAGATTAAACGAAACTTTTTAGGGATAATCGATTCTATGTCTGATTGTGCAAATCATCGCCGTGTTCAGGTTGAATGATTTTTGGAGGAGTTTTGGCCCTTTAAAGCAGAAATTGGTCTTAAATCAACAAATCTGCTTTTGATATGTTTTTAAGTATTAAATATCATTATAAATACGATGTTTACTATGCTATTGATGTATGTTTAGGGAAAATATGTTTTTAAAGATAAAAATCGAACAGGCGAACAGGCATTGCTAAAAAATCGAAAAAAATCTAAGGGGAAAAACTCTTGCGCGAATTACCGGAAGTGACGTCATTGGGAACAAACTATATTTTGTTTACATTGGGACTGAACGCAAAACAGTATACCATGTGTGAAAATGTGAGATTTAAGCGATCATGATACTGAGTCAGAGGAAATGCCCGTGATAAGACGGTTACACAATGTGCAACCTTACGATTTTGAGTCAGAATACGTGTCTGAGGACGAAAATACATCGGATTCATCAACTGATGATGAAGTCGAACGCGGTGCAGGTTCAAATGGAGAGCTTGTAAAGACTATCATGTCATGTCATTCGTTACGTTCAGCGGTTCATTACACTATTTACTAATCTAACAAAATAGTGTATTTATACTCTTACAGCAACAACAAACAAAAGAAACGTAAGCATTGTTTTCATCGAAATCTGACAGTAAATCACCAGCAACACTGCAATATCTTGGTACATACACAATAACCGCGAAATGTAGTATATTCCAAATGAATGGACCTGGTCTAATACCTATACATTAATACGATCGTCAGATTTTTTTGCCGATAAGTAGACATGGAACAAATATATTTATTAGATATTATCCATAATTGATAAAAAATGAATAAAAACAATAATAAATGAAACAGCATATCATTCCGGCACCATAATTTCTAAAGTATTATATATTTGCCATAAGTCGCCATCAACACCAAACACTCTAGGAGCGGTGTTTGCAATATGACACGCTCTCTAGTCTCCACTGCCCCCAAATATCAATACAGACTAATCAAATATTGCGGTGCACTATTGAAGTACAGCCTAATTAGGGTACATACGTCGGTATATCACAAAAGCACGCACCATTTAGGGAAACCTAGTTTTATGTTATATTTCCTGTTTATTGCAACTACTTGAGCGGTGTAATACCGCCGAGGCCGAGGGAAGACGCGTATTGTACAAGACGGATATATCACATGATATGCGAGCTCTAATTTGTTGCGCACAAAGAGAGAAAAAATAATATAGCAAAATGTATTATGAGCACGATATAGACAGCTAGTAAGTATACTTACTCATGTATACTTACTCCTGTATACTTACTCCTGATATACAGATCGAAAACAGACCAAACATATCAAATTACCATAATATAAAATATATTATTCTATTATACTTGTTTTACTTATTGCACGAGCTAAGAGGCGTTATTGTTGTTGCTTTGCCATAAAACATTACTGAATTAATATAAAAGCTAGAAATATTATTAATTTTCTGCCTTGTAATAGATATCCATGAAACATTTTGTATTTTTTTTCAAATCCATAGACCTATATATGTTGATAATATATATTTATAATACTATTGGCAGAAGAGGGTGAATAATTTAAAATGATTAAAATTAAAATTTGGAAACAAAGACACAGTGTTTATTTCACCGAATTCATTTAAATTTATATGCTGAACGTTCTTAGCAATATTTTAAAAAAAGACGGCTACATATTATTAGCGCCATCAACTCTTCATTGATTCACGTAAAGACGCATGCTTCTAATTCAACAGCTAAACATTCGCAGTGTATATAAAGATCTAAGACTATACACCTTTCTTCAATTTATCATACGTATACCCGATGAGGTGCTAAGATAATTGAACATAAATTTCAATCTTACTTCATGTATGAATTTCCGCCTCAACTCCGTCAAATAGGCGAATACAACTTGCTTGGAGACGGCGGGGTTATGCACTTCTCATTAGCTCTACTGGCCAAGGGCCAGAAGAGCTTATGGGATGGTGTGTTGTCCGTCTTCCGTCGTCCGTCCGTCGTCCGTTAACTTTTCTTCAAACGACTTCTCCTCAGAAACCGCTTGGCTAATTTTGACCAAACTTCATATGGATGATCCTTAGATGAATGCTTTTTAGACTTGTTAAAATTAGGTCTGCGCTACATCCAAGATGGCTGCCATTACCATATATGGTCGAAACCTTAAAAAATCTTCTTCTCCAGAACCGCTGGACAGATTTCAACAGTTTTTCTTTTAAAATGATCGCCAACGCCTAGACTATCAAGTTTGTTCAAATAAAGTCCCCGGGGTCAAAAATGGCCGTGCCCCGGGGGTCCAAAGTTTGTATATTGAGGTTTTGCATGTTTTTCATATAGACATATAGGAAAAAACTTTAAAAAATCTTCTTCTCTAAAACCACAAGGCACAGAGCTCTGTATTACATGTAGCTTCAGCTTATGGTCCTCTACTAAGTTTGTTCAAATGGTGACCCTGGGGTCAAATTTGTCCCCGCCCCGGGGGTCACAGTTTAACATAGACTTATATAGGATTTTTTTTTAAAAAATCTTCTTCTCGGAAACTACAACAGCCAGAGGTTTGATATTTTGCATTTACTATAAGCTTATGGTCCTTTACCAAGTTTGAACAAATGGTGACCCTCGGGTCACATTTGGCCCCGCCCCGAGGGTCACATGTTTTACATTGACATGTATAGGGAAAAACTTAAAAAATCTTCTTCTCTGAAACTGCAAGAGCCAGAGGTTTAATATTTTGCATTTGCTATAAGCTTGTGGTCCTCTACCAAGTTTGTTCAAAAGGAGACCCAGGGGTCACATTTGGCCCCACCCCGGGGGTCACAGTTTTACATAGGCTTGTATAGGGAAAAACTGAAGAAAAAAAATCTTCTCAGGAACCACTTGGCACAGAGCTCTCATGTATTACATGTAGCATCAGCTTATGGTCCTCTACTAAGTTTGTTCAAATGGTGACCCTGGGATCACATTTGGCCCCGCCCCAAGGGTCACATGTTTTACATAGACATGAATAGGAAAAAACTTAAAAATCTTCTTCTCTGAAACTGCAAGAGCCAAAGGTTTAATATTTTGCTGTTGCTATAAGCTTATGGTCGTTTACCAAGTTTAATCAAATGGTGACCCTGGGGTCACATTTGACCCCGCCCCAAGGGTCATATGTTTTACATAGACATGTACAGGGAAAAACTGAAAAAATCTTCTTCTGTGAAACTGCAAGAGCCAGAGGTTTAATATTTTGCATTTGCTATAAGCTTATGGTCTTCTACCAAGTTTGTTCAAATAGTGACCCATTGGTCACATTTGGCCCCACCCTGGGGGTTTGGTCACATTTGGCCCCACCATGGGGGTCACAGTTTTACTAAGGCTTGTATAGGGAAAAACTGAAAAAATTCTTCTTCTCTGCAACAGAGCTCTCATGTATTATGTAGCATCAGCTTATGGTCCTCTACCAAGTTTGTTCAAATGGTGACCCTGGTGTCAAATTTGGACGCGCCCCGGGGGTAACAGTTTTAAAAAAAAAAAAAAAAAAAATGAATTTTTTCTTTTTGATTTCTTTTTTTTTTTTTTTTTTTATCAATTTCAATTTTTTTTTTTTTGTTTCTATTTTTTTTTTTAGATTTGAATTTTTTCTTTTAATTTTTTGTTTTAATTTTTTTTCATTATCTTTTTAATTACTTGACACTTACTTTAAAATTTCTTGTCGGCGCTACTCATCTTAAATGCCTTGTTGAATTTCGACGAAACTTGGCAGGAAGCATCGGTAAGATGTCTAGTTGTGCATATCATGCTTTTGTTCCAGTTCGCTGATTTTTGACTGAGTAATGGCCCTTTGACATTTTTATTTTAAATTTCTTGTTGGCACTACTCCTCTTAAACGGCTTGTTGGATTTCTACGAAATTTGGCAGGAAGCCTCCATATGATGTGTAGTTGTGCAAAGCGCAGTATATCAATGAAATCTTGGACAATTTTGAAAACCAGCTTGATCTTGTTAGTAATAACAGAGTTATGGCCCTTGATTTGTTGAAAAATGCTATATTGTATTTTCCTTTGTTAAATCTATAGGAGAAGAGAGCTATATCTAGCTATATCTATCTAAATCTATAAGAGCTGTTTTAGCCAGTAGAGCGTCCACAGGCCCTCTTGGGCCTCTTGTTTTTATAGTCAAATAGTGTTGGTACCGCTGTTGATATTAATATTCATGGCCTTTTGTTCTCCAAATTCAAAGATAATGAAACCAAAGGATGGACTTCCCACGAAGTCAACTCAAAATGTTTGCTACAAACTCGCGCGCCTTTCGTAGGTTCCCTCTTTCTCGAAGAGTCGGGCGATTTACTTCAGTAACGGTCTACCCACACTTCAAATCTTAATATATCATTATCTCGATTAGGGAAACGAAAGAAACTTAGGTTATTATCTTGTCCTTCTTTATGCAAACTGTTTCACCCAGCAACAGCACACGGCATTTTTAACAAGTACCATAAAACATAATCCTACATAGACAATACTATACAACTCAATGCTACACCGCTAATCGTTTGGTACCACTGATGTCACAGGATCACGTGACACTTACCAGGGCGAAACTCGAAGCGTGTGCGCAATGAGATAAAATTGCCTACTGTGAGAAAACCGGACAACCAATAAGTGTAAGATTTGAACAGATTATACATATATTTCCGAACATATACTCAAAAGACACACTATATTTCACCTTTAAAGGTTTTAATACACAAACTTTGATCTACTTCTACTGAACCCCTCGCCAAATTTCAATGAAACTGCAGGGATGATCAGCACCAAGCCTAGTTGTGTATGTCATCGTCACGTTCTGGTTTGTAGATATTTGGCAGAGTTTTGGCCCTTTAAAGGATTTTGATACCACAATTTTTTTCCGGGCTATTTCTCCTGAACCCCTGGCTGGATATAGACGAAACTTGACAAGGATGATCAGTATCAAGCCTAGTTGTGAATATTCATCGCCATATTTCGGTTGAATGATTTTTGGCAGAGTTGTTGTGACCCTTTAAATGTTTTAACACACAAACTTTGTCCAGATTGGTCTCTTCTGAACTCTTTGCCAGATTTCAGCGAATCTTGGCGAGAATGATCAGTACTAAGCCTAGTTGCACCTGACATTGCCATGTTCTGGTTGAATGATTTTTGAAAGACTTATGGCCCCTTATACATAAACTTTATCTTGAGCCAGTAGAGCGTCCACAGGCCCTCTTGGGCCTCTTGTTTTACCCATCATGTTTATATATATATATATATTTTTATCTTTATTTTACCCAAATCATTTTTTGTTATCAATATTTTCAATAATGCACCAGTAGACAATACCTTTAATGTATGAACTTATTATATGGCGACTGGTACCGTTGGAGACAGGTGATTTGAATGAATTATTTTTAGATTTACAGTCGTTATTGACAAGATATCAGAATGAAATTTGTTTTGATTTATTGATTGATATTATTGAGATATTAAAGGTATTGTCTACTGCGGGGTTTAACTTCGTGTCCAGTCAATAAATTTGGCAGAAGTGCTCACTACAACCAGACGACATGTCACACACAAAATCCAGGTCCTTGGCTCCAAGGTCAAGGTCATACTTAGACGGCAAATGTCAATTTGGGGGCATTTGTCACTTACAGTGATATTTCTTGTTTAATATTATTATTATTATTTGTTTACATATTAATTTTCTGTGTTGTTTTACACACCCCATCCCCTAACTGTACTCCCCACCCCATCATCACCACCACCCAAATGTATTGATTTATTTATTATTATTATTTTTACATATCTCTGTGTTGTTTTGTATTATCAGTTGATCAGTATGTTTCGCCCCCACCCCCCAACCATCCCACCACTCGCCCCATCATCACCACCACCCAAATTGTTTTTTGTTTTGCCTATATCTGTGTTGTTTTGTTTGATAAGTTTAAAATATGTTTCCCCCCACCCACATTTTTCATGTCTGTTGTTTTTCTTCCATTATTTGGATATTAAAATTTTAATTTGAACGCAATCATTTACATACAAAACAATTTAAATTAAGTTCAGATACACAAATGAAATATCAATAAAAAAAATGAAATGAGGCCACAATAGAAATTCGCCTCCCTATCCACTCCCTCCCCGAGTTGCCTTTCGACCACAAATTTCTTTAAAATGGAAGCAGTTTTGGATTAAATAATCCACACCGATGACCCAAATTTTACTATAATTTGTATGAGATTCTAACAATAATTTTATATCGAGTTTCTATAACTGCCCCGCCCCACCAACCCCGCATTGTTTTAGCCTTGTTTTCTGATGGTATATACTGGCTTTATAATTTATTATTCTCTGAAAAACCGAATAATCGAGCTGCGCTGTTCTCCTACAGCTCGTTTCATCAAATTGTGCATTAAAATTTGTCATACTGCAAAGAAAATTCTCAGGATTTCATTGGTCAATGCGCCGTAGACATGAGCCCATGTCTACGTCTCGAGACGTGAACATAGGACGTACCCCATTACTCAAATACACAAAAACAAAATGGCGACGATAACGTTGCCGATTCGTTTTGGAAACCGCCGATTGTTTCCTTCCTATCGCTTTTCTGCGCTTTCTACTATGTGTAAAAGTCTGAAATAATCGTAAGTGTATTTTTTTTGGCAATTTTACAGATAAATATAAAACATTAACATAGTGAAAATACGTTTATTTTATTAAAAAATCCGCTAAATTTAACGACGTTAGAGCGATGATGTCACGAAAGTAAACAACGTCTAGTTTGAGGCACGTTACGGAAAAATTGGCGCAATAAAAATGAAATCGTGTGTTTGGCTTTTTTTTCTTAAATAAATGGTTACAACTTTGAAGTATGACAAATTCGTTATTAAGATTCTTGACAGGGAACATGGGCTCACATTCCCTGCCTGGAAATATATATTCCCCCTTGCCTAACGGCTCGGGTGAATATAATTTCCAGGCAGGGAATGTGAGCCCATGTCCCCTGTCAAGAATCCTAATAACTAATAATCTTGTGCATCTCTCTATTTCCTCCCATAGTTTTCAAAACTTTACAGGATACGTGACCTGTGATGTCAAGATATGCATATTGATTCCGCTTTATTACCATTGGACACATTTCTAGTTTTAACATTTTATTTACTATTTTTCTACAGAAGGACAATGTAATCAAGTGTTTCCGAGTGGGGAAGATCTCGAACTGATGGTGAGCAGTATAGACTTCATTGGCGTGAATCTTGTCATCAACTACGACTTTCCCAACAGTGCAATCAGCTATATACACAGAATAGGTGAGCTATATACACAGAATAATTGAGATATATACACAGAATAGGTTAGACATATACACAGAATAGGTGAGATATATATACAGAATAGGTGAGATATATACACAGAATAGGTGAGACATACACAGAATAGGTGAGATAAATACACAGAATAGGTTAGGCATATACACAGAATAGGTGAGATATATACAGAATAGGTGATATATATTCACCGAATAGGTGAGACATATACACAGAATAGGTGAGATAAATACACAGAACTGTTGAGACATAAACACAGAATAGGTGAGACATATACACAGAACTGTTGAGACATATACACAGAAAAGGTGAGACATATACACAGAATAGTCGAGATATATACACAGAATAGGTGAGATATATACACAAAATAAGTGAGATATATGCACAGAATAGGTGAGATATATATACACAGAATAAGTGAGATATATACACAAAATATGTGAGATATATGCGCAGAATAGGTGAGATATATATACACAGAATGAGTGAGATATATACACAAAATATGTGAGATATATGCACAGAATAGGTGAGATATATATACACAGAATAGGTGAGATATATACACAGAATTGGTGTGATATTTGCACAGAATAGGTGAGACATGGAAAGCTACATATAATGGAGCTCATGTATTGGTACTTGAGAGCCATTCAAATATTTTTTGAATGCTAATACTGTTCCTGTTATGCCTTTTCAGTATTGAAATACTTATAAGTATTTATCAATTAGTTCAATTATTGTGTAGTTCACTTCTACACCACAAAAAATCGACCATCATATATAACCTTGCATTTGTTGAAAATGGCGTAAAACACCATACAAAACAAAAAACAAAACTTCCGTGCTTTTTGTCTCGCCTTTTCGAAGAAAAAAAGAGACATTGGTGTTGCTTTTCTGGCTGCGATGGCGGCGTCAACATTAAAGTTTTACGTTTGTCATTTTTCTCATAAACTTTATGCACTATACCTTTCAAACTTTGCTTATAGTTGTATCTTAGGTGATACATCGCAACGTGACAAAACAAATGTGGAAGTGACCTTGACCTTCCACGCAAAGGGCAGATAATAATTTTTAGGTTCAACTTTTGCGTTTAGGTCACTTTTTCACAAACTGTATGCACTAAGACCTTTCAAACTTTGCTTATAGTTGTATCTTGAGTGGTACATTGCAATGTGACAAAGCAAATGTGAATGTGACCACCATCCAAGCAAAGGGCAGATAACTTTAATTGTTACATTTACATCACTTTTTAGCTCTACTGGCCGAAGGCCAGCAGAGCTTATGGGATGGCGAGTTGTCCGTCGTCCGTCCGTCGTCCGTCCGTCGTCCGTCGTCTGTCCGTCGTCCGTCGTCCGTTGTTAACTTTTGTCTTGTGACAACTCTCGGGCCTTTATTTTTCATCAGATCTTTACCAAACTTTAACAGGTTGTTAATATCAATGAAAGCTCGGACAAGTTCGAAAACTAGCCAGATTGGAATAATTTCACCAGAGTTATGGCCCTTGTTTTGCTGAAAAATGCCATATTAAGCCTTGTGAGCACTCTAGCACCTTCATTTATTATTTGATCTTTACCAAACTTGCACAGATTGTTAATATCAATGAAAGCTTGGACAAGTTCGAAAACCAGCCAAATCAGATCAATAACACCGGAGTTGTGGCCCTTGTTTTTTCTGAAAAATGCTATTTTCTGCCTTGAGAACGCTCTAGCACCTTCATTTATTATTTGATAGTTACCAAACTTGCACATATTGTTAATACTAATTATAGCTTGGACAAGTTCTAAAATCAGCTGAATTGGTTTAGTAACATTAGAGTTATGGCCCTTGTTTTTTCTGAAAAATTCCATTTTCTGCCTTGTGAACACTCTAGCACCTTCATTTATTATTTGATCTTTACCAAACTTGCGCAGATTGTTAATATCAATGAAAGCTCGAACAAGTTCAAAAATCAGTTAAATCGGATCAGTAACACCGGAGTTATGGCCCTTGTTTTTTCTGAAAAATGCTATTTTCCGCCTTGTGAACACTCTAGGGCCTTCAATATTAATCGGATCTTTACTTAACTTTGCCAGTGTCTTTATATTAATGAAAGCTCAAACAAGTTCGAAAACCGGCAAGATCGAAATAATTTCAATGGAGTTATGGCCCTTGTTTTGCTGAAAAATGCCATATTAAGCCTTGTGAACACTCTAGCACCTTCATTTATTATTTGATCTTTACCAAACTTGCACAGATTGTTAATATCAATGAAAGCTCGGACAAGTTCGAAAACCAGCTAGATCGGACTATTAACAGCAGAGTTATTGCCCTTGATTTAGTTAAAAATGCTATATTTTGCCTCGTTAAGACGATTAGGGCCTCATCTTTCACTCGATCTTTACCAAACTTTACCAGATTGTTACTATCAATAAAAGCTCGGACATGTTCGAAAACCAGCCAGATCGGACCAGTATCGGCGGAGTTATGGCTCTTGATTTAGTTCAAAATGCTATATTTTGCCTCGTTAAGACAATAGGGCCTTCATTTTTCATCCTATCTTTACCAAACTTTACCACATTGTTAATGTCATTGAAAGCTCGAACAAGTTCGAAAACCAGCCATATCGGACCAGTAACAGCGCGGAGTTATGGCCCTTGATTTAATTAAAAATGCTATATTTTGCCTCGTTAAGACGATAGGGGATTCATTGTTCATCCGATATTTACCAAATTTTATCAGATTGTTAATATCAATGAAAGCTCGGACGAGTTTGTAAACCATTCATATTGGACTAGTAACAGCAGAGTTATGGCCCTTGATTTAGTTCAAAATGCTATATTTTGCCTCGTTAAGACGATAGGGGCTTCATTGTTCATCCGATCTTTACCAAACTTTACCATCTTGTTAATATCAATGAAAGCTCGGATAAGTTCGAAAACCAGTCAGATCGGACTAGTAACAGTGGAGTTATGGCCCTTGATTTAGTTAAAAAAGGCTATATTTTGCCTCGTTGAGAAGATAGGACCTTCATTTTTCGTCAGATCTTTATCAAACTTTACCAGATTGTTACTGTCAATGAAAGCTCCGACAAGTTTGAAAACCAGCCAGATTGGACAATTTACATTGGAGTTATGGCCCTTGATTTCATTTTCTGAAATATGCTATATTTTGGCCTCATTAAGAAGAAAGGGCCTTCATTTGGCCAAATTTCATTGAAATGTTTCAGGAATGATCAGTACCAAGCCTAGTTGTACATATCGTCACTGTGTTCCAGTTGAATGATTTTGGCGGAGTTATGTCCCTTTAAAGGTTTTAATAAACAAACTTTGTCCTGACTAGTTTTCCTGAACCCCTGTCCGGATTTAAACAAAACTTTTTAGGGATGATCAGTTCCAGGTCTAGTTGTGCAAATCTTTGCCGTGTTCCGGTTGAATGATTTTTGGCAGAGTTATGGCCCTTTAAAGGTTTTAATACACAAACATTGTCTGGACTATTCTCCTGAACGTCTCCCCACATTTCAACGAAACTTTACAGGGATGATCAGCACCAAGCTTAGTTGTGCATATCATCGTCACATTCCGGTTAACAGATTTTTGGTGGAGTTATGGCCCTTTAAAGGTTTTTGATACACAAACATTTTCCGGGCTAGTTTTCCTGAGCCCCTGGCTGGATTTTAACGAAACTTGACAAGGATGATCAGTATCCAGCCTAGTTGTACATATCATCGCCATATTCGGGTTGAATGATTTTTGTCAGAGTTATGGCCCTTTAAATGTTTTAATAGAGAAACGTCCAGATTAGTCTGTTCTGAACTCCTTGCTGGATTTCAACGTATCTTGATGGGGATGATCAGTACCAAGCCTAGTTGCACCTATCCTTGCCGTGTTCTGGTTGAATGAATTTTGGCAGAGTTATGGCCCCTTAAAAGGTTTAATACACTGACTTTGTACAGACTAGTTCTCCTGAACCTCTGGCTGGATTTCAATGAAACTTGTCAGGGACAATCAGTACCAAGCCTAGTTGCCTATATCATCACCATGTTCTGGTTGAACGATGTTTGAAAGAGTTATGGCCCCTTGTGCATAAACTTTATCTTTAGCCAGTAGAGCGTCCACAGGCCCTCTTGGGCCTCTTGTTCATGAATATAAATATGCACTAGAAGTTTTAAACCTATTTATAGCTTAACTTTTGGAAGAAAACATATTCTATTTTGGCATAGTTGTGTCTTGGGTAGTGCATCTTTTTGGATGCATGGATTTCATCTATGACCTTGACCTACTTTTTTGGAGCTGATGATTTTTAGCTCTACTGGCCAAGGGCCTTCATTTTTCATCCGATCTTTACCAAACTTTAACAGATTGTTAATATCAATGAAAGCTCGCACAAGTTCGAAAACCAGACTTTACCAGATGTTTTGCCTTTTTTTTTTTATTAGTATTTTTTTTAAAATTATTTGTTTGATTAATCTTTATGTATTTTTTTTATTTTTTTTAATTTTTTTATTTTATTGATTGATTGTTTTAATGTTTTGATTTTTCAAAAAAAAATTTTTTTTTTTTTTAAATATCTTTTATTTTTTATTTCATTATTTTTTTTTAATTACTTTTTTGGTGTTAACGCCGTGTTAACACGAAGAATTGCTATTATTTCTAGTTGTGCCTATTGCGTTTTTTTCCGGTTGGTTGATGTTTGATGGAGTTACTTTTAAACTATTCCTCCTATACGCCTTGTTGGATTTCGACGAATATTGGCAGGAAGCATTGGTAAGATGTCTAGTTTTATATGTCGCGCTCTTGTTCCAGTTCGCTGATTTATGGCGGAGTTATGGCACTTTGACATTTTTTACTTTAAATTTCTTGTAGGCGCTACTCCTCCTAAACGGCTTGTTGGATTTATACAAAATTTGGCAGGAAGCCTCAGTACGATGTCTAGTTGTGCAAAGCACGGTATATCAATGAAATCTTGGACAAGTTCGAAAACCAGCTAGATCTTGTTAGTAACGATTTGATTTGTTGAAAAATGCTATATTGTATTTTCCTTTGTTAAATCTGTAGTTACTTCATTTGTGATCTGATCTTTACCATAATTGTTTAGAATGTTCATATAAACCAATACCCCACACCCACCCCCCACCATCCCACCTCCCCAACCCATTTTTATGAAATTTCATTCATAGAAGAAAGTGGGACAAATTAAAAAATACCCATGCCACACAAGACACAGCAGCCCATGATTTCCAGGTGAGCGATCTAAGGCCATCCTATCCCTGTTGTTTTTCCAATGTTTTAAAAATACTACTGATGGGAATTTTATGTCGACAACCCTTGATATTAGAGCTGTTTTAGCCAGAAGAGCATCCGCAGGCTCTCTTGGGCCTCTTGTTTTATTAGAATGGCATTTTGTTTTTAAACAAATGCACTTAAATGTCATCTCAGCAAACGGCAAACTCCATTGTTTTTAGCTCTACTGATCAGAGATCAGCAGAGCTTATGCCGTGGTGTGGCGTCCGTCGTCCGTCTGTCCGTCTGTCCGTAAACTTTTATTTGTAGCGACAACTCCTCTGAAACTACTGGATGGATATTCATGACACTTTACAGAAATGTTGCCCATAAAGTCTAGTTGATCCTAGCAAAAATTCATGTTGATGTGAAATCCAAGATGGCCGCCAAAGCTAAAAATAGAGTTTTAAAATACAATTTTGTAGCGACAACTTCTTGAAAACTATAAGTGATATTGATATGGGACTTTTTCTAAAATGATCAGCATGACATGATGTTGATCCTTGTCAAAAATCGTTTTGATTCAATGTTAAACATGGCTGCCAGCGGCCATCTTTGTTTACATAGAGTTATATAGTAAAAACTTGTAGCGACTACTCCTCTGAAACTACTTGACGGATTTTCATGAAACTTTACAGGAATATTGCTCTTGATGTCTAATTGATCCTAGCAAAATTTCAGATCGGCCAGAAATTCAAAATGGCCGTCACAGCTAAAAATAGATTTTTAAAAAATAAGTTTGTAGCGACTACGTCTTGAAAACTATAAGTGATATTGATATGGGACTTTTTCTTAAATGATCAGTATGACATGATGTTGGTCCTTGTCGAAAATTGTTTTGATTTGACGTTAAACATGGCTACCAGTGGCCATCTTTGTTTACATAGAGTTATATAATGAAAACTTGTAGCGACTACTTCTCTGAAACTACTAGACGGATTTTCATGAAACTTCACAGGAATGTTGCTCTTAATGTCTCATTGATCCTAGCAAAATTTCAGGTCGGCCGGAAATTCAAGATGGCCGCCACAGTTAAAAATAGATTTTCAAAAAATAAGTCTGTAGCGACTTACATGTACTTCCTGAAATCAAAATCAATCAGTAGAGCTTCAACGTCATTGACCTCTTGTTAGTTACTAAATTGTTTACAAACTTTCATTTAAGCATCATGGACCTTTTTATTTTTAAGTCCAGCCCCCGTTAGGCGAGACATGTGAATCCACAGATTTCTTGTTATTTAGAGCACCTCCCAAAATTCAACTTTCTTGTTATGGGCTATTTTTAGAAATTCGGCACTTCAGTGTTTTATTTTTTTCCCCTTTGAGGAAGCCCAATATGAAGTATATTTCTGAGGTATTTTTGAGGCTGAATCTAAGTTTGTCATCGTTTTTAGCTCTACTGATCAGAGATCAGCAGATCTTATGCCGTGGTGCGGCATCCGTCGTCCGTCTGTCCGTCTGTCCGTCTGTCTGTCCGTCTGTCTGTCCGTAAACATTTTTTTGTAGCGACTACTCCTCTGAAACTACTAAATGGATTTTCATGAAACTTAACAGAAATGTTGCCCATGAAGTCTAGTTGATCCTAGCAAAAGTACATGTTGATGTGAAATACAAGATGGCCGCCAGATCTAAAAATAGGTTTTTAAAAAACAAGTTTGTAGCGACTACTTCTTGAAAACTATAAGTGATATTGATATGGGACTTTTTCTAAAATGATCAGCATGACATGATGTTGGTCCTTGTCTAAAATCGTTTTGATTCGACGTTAAACATGGCTGCCAGCGGCCATCTTTGTTTACATAGAGTTATATAATGAAAACTTGTAGCGACTACTCCTCTGAAACTACTCGACGGATTTTCATGAAACTTCACAGGAATGTTGCTCTTGATGTCTAATTGATCCTAGCAAAATTTCAGGTCGGCCGGAAATTCAAGATGGCCGCCACGGCTAAAAATAGATTTTCAAAAAACAAATCCGTCTGTCCGTAAACTTTTATTTGTAGCGACAACTCCTCTGAAACTACTGGATGGATATTCATGAAACTTATCAGAAATGTTGCCCATAAAGTCTAGTTGATCCTAGCAAAAATTCATGTTGATGTGAAATCCAAGATGGCCGCCAAAGCTAAAAATAGAGTTTTAAAATACAATTTTGTAGCGACTACTTCTTGAAAACTATAAGTGATATTGATATGGGACTTTTTCTAAAATGATCAGCATGACATGATGTTGGTCTTTGTCAAAATTTGTTTTGATTCAACGTTAAACATGGCTGCCAGCGGCCATCTTTGTTTACATAGAGTTATATAGTAAAAACTTGTAGCGACTACTCCTTTGAAACTACTTGGGGGATTTTCATGAAACTTTACAGGAATGTTGCTCATAATGTCTAATTGATCCTAGCAAAATTTCAGATCGGCCAGAAATTCAAGATGGCCGCCACAGCTAAAAATAGATTTTTAAAAAAGAAGTTTCTAGCGACTACGTCTTGAAAACTATAAGTGATATTGATATGAGACTTTTTGTAAAATGATCAGCATGACATGATGGTTATCAGAGTCAAACATTATTTTCGTTCGACGTTAAACATGGCTGCCAGTGGCCATCTTTGTTTACATAGAGTTATATGATGAAAACTTGTAGCGACTACTCCTCCGAAACTACTTGACGGATTTTCATGAAACTTCACAGGAATGTTGCTCTTGATGTCTAATTGATCCTAGCAATATTTCATTTCGGCCGGAAATTCAAGACGGCTGCCATGGCTAAAAATAGATTTTCAAAATACAAGTTTGTAGCGACTACTTCTTGAAAACTATAAGTGATATTGATATGGGACTTTTTCTAAAATGGTCAGCATGACATGATGTTAGTCCTTGTCAAAAATCGTTTTGTTTCGATGTTAAACATGGCTGTCAGCGGCCAACTTTGTTTACATAGAGTTATATAATGAAAACTTGTAGCGACTACTTCCTGAAATCAAAATCAATCAGTAGAGCTTCAAGGTCATTGACCTCTTGTTTTTATAGCCATTGTTAATTGCTATTGCAATGCCAGCAGCAACATCACATTAATTCCGCTGACATTTCTTAATAAAACATGATACCCTTAGATTAAAATGTCATTTTGTGAAACAATACAAGTTGACAAACTGGATAATTGCATCAATTATACAGCAAGTCAAAATAACCTATATGTTGACAAACATTTAATACACAACAACCAAATTTAAGATCAGTTTCAAGTTTTTTTTTAAATATATTTATCTAAATAAAAAATTATTATTAACGACATTACACAACTACAATACTGAATATTCCAATGATATCTTCTTCAGACGGTACATGTATTTAAAGTGGACTTTTCATTTCTCTATATCCAAAACATGTAAAGATTCTGGAAATAAATATGTTACTCAAAATAAAAAACCTTTCTTCCTCTGTCTGGGGTGGCTCTAAATATTTTTATTGATGGACAGTGTCCCTTTAATACTTATAAGTGGAAAACATTAACATATTACTTCTAATACGCACTTAACTCTGCCGAAATGAAAGTCAGAGTTATTGGTCATGGATAACGACGTTCATTGTGGTAAGATGAAGATGTGTTGAGGAAAACTATGAATGCTAACATACTGAAGGCTGACATCAGTGTTTGACCGCGTTAACAGTTACTATAAACCCTCGATTTTGTCCAGATGAAGATTGCTTGAAACATGTATGATGGACATGTCACTTTAGGCAAGACACCATGTTGTGCGCAACTCTTTTTCTCAAGGATTTTTAGCTCTACTGGCCAAAGGCCAGGCGAGCTTATGGGATAGCTTTTCGTCCGTCGTCCGTCGTCCATCTGTCTGTCTGTCTGTTAGCAATTTTATAAAATCGACATCTCTGAAACCGCTTGAAGGATTTTGATGAAACTTCATCACAATGTTACTTGGGAGGGCTTCTCTCAGATTTGTGTTTTTCATGGCTGCCAGTCATCCAAAATGGCTGCCATGGCTAAAACTAGGTCAAATTTAAGAAATTTTCAAAAGACATCTCCAACATAAGAGTTATAATTTTATCGGAAAAGGCTAAAAATGACATCTTCTTTGAAACCGCTTGAAGGATTTTAATGGAACTTCATTACAATGATCTTTAGGATAGTCCCACTCAGATTGGTGTTTTTGCGGCCGCCAGTCATCCAAGATGGCCACTATGGCTAAAATTAGGTCTAATTTAAATTTCCAACGACATCTCCTCCGAAACCACGTATTCCATTCTTGTGAAATACCATAAACATGTTCCTTGGGTTGGCCTCTATCAAGTTTGTGTTTTTCTTTATCGTTGAATAATCAAAATGGCTGCAACGGCTATCCAAAGTTTACATAAGAGTTATATAGGAAAAGGCTAAAAATGACATCTTCTTTGAAACCGCATGAAGGAGTTTTAGGATAGTCTCCGTCCGATTTTTGTTTTTCGTGCCCTCCAGTAATCCAAGATGGCCACAATGGCTAAAATTAGGTCAAATTTAAGGAAATTTCAAACGACATCTCCTCCGAAACCACTTATGCCATTCTTGTGAAAATCCTAATTATGTTCCTTGGGTCGTCCTCTATCAAGTTTGCGTTTTTCGTTGTTTACATAGTGATATAGGAAAACATTAAAAATGACATCTTCCCTGAAACCTCTTGAAAGATTTTGATGAAACTTAAATCACAATGATCTTTTGGATAGTCCCTCTCAGATTTATGTTTTTCGCGGCCGCCAGTAATCCAAGATGGCCGCCATGTCTAAAACTAGGTCAAAGGACTAGGTATGATCAGGGACAAAATTGGCCCCCAATATTGAAAGTTTTAATGCACAAGTTTTGAATATCAAATTTAACTAAAGAATTAACTTAATCAATATTAAAACTCATTACAAGTATGTTTGAAGGCTCTAAATGAGGTTAACAGCCTCACAAACAAGGCCTTTTCTTTCAAAAAATGACATTTTTGTTCATTTTCAGCAATTTTCGATCAGTTTTTGGTCTTGGAAATACAGAGCGCACCCTCGAGCACAGCTGATTTTTTGTTGAAACAGGTACTTGATAGAGATGCATCATCAGCCAAAAAACTGTGTGTGCTCGGAGGTGCGCTCTATATTTTTAGGATCAAAATCTTGCTCGGAAAGGTCCAAAATCTACAAAATATAACAAAATTACCAAAAATGACGTTTTTTGAGACCCTATTAATTTTTCTAGATAACTAAAATAAATAAAAATATATTTTGAAGATAAAATATGATCAATTTACTTCAATATGCACAACAGATTATTTGTAAATATTATTTTTTTGCATTTTGAATATATTGGGGGCCAAAATACCCCCTTATCATACCTTGTCCTTTAAGGAAATTTCAAAAGACATCTCCAGCATACGAGTTATATAGGAAAAGGCTAAAAATGACATCTTCTTTGAAACCGTTCGAAGGATTTTAATAAAACTTCATTACAATGATCTTTAGGATAGTCCCACTCAGATTTATGTTTTTCGCGGCCGCCAGTCGTCCAAGATGGCCACCATGGATAAAATTAGGTCTAATTTAAGGAATTTTCAACGACATCTCCTCCGAAACCACGTATTCCATTATTGTGAAATACCATAAACATATTCCTTGGGTTGGCCTCTATCAAGTTTGTGTTTTTCGTTATTGTTGAATAATCAAAATGGCCACAACGGCGATCCAAAGTTTACATAGAGTTATATAGGAAAAGGCTAAACATGACATCTTCTTTGAAACCGCATGAAGGATTTTGATGAAACTTCATTACAATGATCTTTAGGATAATCCCCGTCCGATTTTTTTTTTCCGCGCCTGCCAGTTATCAAAGATGGCCACAATGGCTAAAATTAGGTCAAATTTAAGGAAATTTCAAACGACATCTCCTCCGAAACCACTTATTCCATTCTCGTGAAAATCCTAATTATGTTCCTTGGGTCAGCCTCTATCAAGTTTGCGTTGAATAAACAAAATGGCCACCACAGCGACCCAAAGTTTACATAGTGATATAGGAAAACATTTAAAATGACATCTTCTCTGAAACCTCTTGAAGGATTTTGATGAAACTTAAATGACAATGATCTTTGGGATTGTCCCTCTCAGATTTTTGTTTTTCGCGTCCGCCAGTCATCCAAGATGGCCGCCTTGTCTAAAACTAGGTCAAATTTAAGGAAATTTCAAACGACATCTCCGAATCCACTTACCTCATTCTTGTGAAATATCATAAACATGTTACTTGGCTTAGCCTCTTTCAAGTTTATGATTTTTGTAAACGTCGAATAATCAAAATGGCCGCCACGGCGATTCAAAGTTTACATAGAATAATATAGGAAAAGGCTTTTCTGATACCGCTTGAAGGATTTTAATGAAATTTCATATTACAATGATCTTTAGGATAGTCCCCTTCAGAATTGTGTTTTTCGCGGCTGCCAGTCATCCAAGATGGCCGCCATGGCTAAACTTAGGTCAAATTTAAGGAAATTTCAAACAACATCTCCTCTGAAACCACTTATTCCATTCTTGTGAAATATCATAAACTTGTTCCTTGGGTTAGCCTCTATCAAGTTTGTGTTTTTTTGTTATCGTCGAGTAATTAAAATGGCCGCCACATCGACCCAAAGTTTAAATTACATAAGAGTTATATAGGAAAATGTTAAAAATGACATCTTCTCTGAAACTGCTTGAAGGATTTTGATGAAACTTAATCACAATGATCTTTGGGATAGTCTTTCTTTGGGGCCTGTCATCCATGATGGCCGCCATGGCTAAACTTAGGTCAAATTTAAGGACATTTATCAAACGACATATTACCACTTATTCCATTCTTTAAGTTAAATATCATATACATGTTCCTGTTGTTGGCCTCTACTAAGTGTGTGTTTTTTCTTGTCATCAAATATTCAAAATGGCTGCCACGATAACCCAAAGTTTACATAGAGTTATATTTAGGAAACATGTTTCTTGGGTTGGCCCTCTATCATGTTTATGTTTTTGAATCACATCATACCAGTAGAGCGTCTACAGGCCCACTTGGGCCTCTTGTTTTGTTAAAAGATTATCCGAAATAATTGCATGTTTCATTGGAATAGTATTAAGTGAATTATATTTTAATCCTAAAAAACATTCTCTGGAAAAGGTAAAAAGCGCAGTCTAATTTCCTAAACGAACTTAATTTTCAATATAGGTTTTTTACTGGTAATGGTGGATATCTTTAGTAATTTAGCTTAAACATGGAGGAAAGTGTCTTGTTTGCTGATTATATTTAAGAGCATAATTTAAAGCCCCATTGATAATCAAGTAAACTATCACCTTTAATCACAGGTAAGACTGGTAGAGCTGGACGTACTGGTAAAACTGTCACATTCTTCACGGAGGACAACTCTGTCAACCTCAGGAGGTGAGTTATCTCCCTTGTATTGGTCACGTTGGAATGTAGAGAACAGTATTTTAGATTTTTGTAAGCACGTATTTGATTGTACTTGATGAGATGACCAGAGGTAAGTGATTCATGGGTCTATGAGTTCCCATCTGGACCTTTATGAACGAGTCACCTCACCAGCCATTTGGATGATACTTAAAACACATGTTCTAACATTCGGCAAAGCTCGCCAAATGTAACATACACGCGCACGTGCAAACGCACTCATGCACAGAGTCTTAAACTCGATTCAGGTTGCCACATATGTGCTGTATATTTCCCATTATGTATATATATTTACATTAATTTTTAGCTCGACTGAAGGGCTTATGGGTTGTCCGTCGTCCGTCCGTCGTCCGTTCTTTAACTTTTACCTTGTGAACACTCTAGGGCCTTCATTATTAATCGGAGCTCTACGAAACTTTAACAGTGTCTTTATATCAATGAAAGCTCGGACAAGTTTTAAAAAAGCCAGATCGGATTAGTTTCACTGGAGTTATAGCCCTTGTTTTGCTGAAAGATGCCATACTAAGCCTTGTGCACACTCTAGCACCTTCATTTATTATTTGTTAATATCAATGAAAGCTCGGACAAGTTCAAAAACGAGCCAAATCAGATCAGTAACACCGGAGTTATGACCCTTGTTTTTCTGAAAAATGCTATTTTCTGCCTTGTGAACACACTAGGGCCTTCAATATTAATCAGATCTTTACGAAACTTTGCCAGTGTCTTTATATCAATGAAAGATCACACAAGTTCGAAAACCAGGCAGATCGGAATAATTTCACCAGAGTTTTTGCCCTTGTTTTGCTGAAAAATGCCATATTAAGCCTTGTGAACACCTAGCACGTTCATTTATTATTTGACCTTTACAAAACTTGCACAGATTGTTAATATCAATGAAATCTCGGACAAGTTCGAAAACCATATACTCTTCCGTTCATTTTGACAAAATTATGGCCCCTGAATTGGTAAAAAATGTCATATTTACATAGATGTATATAGGAAAAACAATACTTCTTTGAAACAAAAAGGGCTGCAGCTTAGATATTTTGAATGTAGCATCCTCTACCAAGTTTGCTCAAATGGTGACCCTGGGTTCAGAATTGGACCCGCCTCGGGTGTCACGAATTGAAATATGAGGGTGTGGGTGGGCCCCCTGAGTCAAAAATTAGTAACCGTTGAGATCCCTACCCTATAACCATATATACACTTACTGGACATCAACAGACAGATACAACCATCCAACCAACGTAGACACCGGGTTGCTTCCCCACCCCTGGGAACATAGCCCCTCAGTCATAACTTCGAAACCATTGAAATCCCCACCCTATAACCATATATACACTTAACTTGGCATGAACAGACAGATATAACCACCCATCCAGCAGAGACCCCGGTCTCCTTCGATTATAACTTGTAAACCATTGAGTTCCCCACCCAATATCCATATATACACTTACTGGACATCAACAGACGGATACAACCACTCAACCAGCATAGACCCTGCACTCCTTCCCCACCCCTGGTGACATAGCCCCTTGGTCATAACTTGTAAACCGTTGAGACCCTTATCCTTTAACCATATATACACTTACTGGGTATTAACAGACGGATACAACCATCCAACCAGCGTAGACCCTAGACTTCTTCCCTACCTTTGTGGACCTAGCTCCTGGGTCAAACTTTACAAGGGGCGTCCGTGGCCGAGTGGTTAACGTCTCTGACTTGAAATCACTTGCCCCTCACCGCTGTAGGTTCGATCCCTCGGGGGCCTAGGAATCTTTATGTGAGGAAGCTATCCAGCTGGCTTGCGGAACATCCGTGGTTCTACCCAGGTGCCCGCCTGTGCAAGAAAATTGCCCGGACGGGCACCTGGGGTCTTCCTCCACCAATGGAAGCTGGAAAGTCGCCATATGACCTTAGCTGTTGGTGCGACTATAAAATCCAATTCAATCAATCAAGCTTTACAAATAATTTTATATTTTAATCTCGACTGTTCGAAGGATCTTATGGGGTCTATAGGTCAATGTTCATGGTCACAAATTGCATTTATGTGTTGATAGGCTCTTAGCATAAGGTAAATGTTTACGTCCGCATTTCTTAACATGTAAATAACTTCAATTTTTTTTATCCAATCATCATCAAACTTACATACTTTATTATAAACGGGACGATGATCGTATCTATTGAGTTCAAGATCACTGGATGAAAGGTCACGGTCACAAAGGGGTCAAAGGTCTAATGCATTTACATAATACTTTTAACACATTTTCTTTAAATTTTCATCTTATAAATTTTGCACTATGTATCCTAATTGAAAGGGTTATTATGAAATTACCTCCATGACATCACAGAAAAATTGTGGCCCTTGATTTAATGAGACAAGTTAAACAATACCCATGCCAGACTAGACACAGCAGACTTATTGCATGATTACAAGGTGAGCGATCTAGGGCCATCCTGGCCCTCTTGTTTAATTATTACTTCATTTCTTCATATTTCATCAATTCTGTGCGCAATATGACCTATTTATGTGTTTACATGCCGTAAAACACCATTCATTCATTCATTCATTCTATCAAGTTTGTTCAAATGGTGGCCCCGTCCCGGGCGTCACAGTTTTACATAGAGTTGTATATTAAAATATTTAAATCTTATTCTCTGAAACTTGTAACAAGAGCCAGAGGTTTAATATTTTGCATTTATTATGAGCTTATGGTCCTTTACCATTATTCAAATGGTGACCCTGGGGACACATTTGGCTCTGCCTAAGGGGTCACATGTTTTACATAGACTTCTTGTTTGTCTGTTTGCGTGTTTGTTTTTGTGTTTTGTGGTTTACTGTCCTCCTTGAATGCTACTTTGCCTGTCCGATCTTTATATATTTCTTGTATAGGGAAACATTAAAAAATCTCTGAACCCACAAGGTACACAGCTCTCATGTATTACATGTAGCCCTGGGGTCACTTTTGGCCCTGCCCCAGGGGTTACACTCTAGCACCTTAATTTTGTATTTGGTCTTTACCAAACTTTGTCAGTGTCTTTATATCAATGTTGTTAACACAACAGAGGCCACATTTTTTTAACAATCTTAACCAAACTTGCACAGATTGTATATGACCATAAGATTTCTAAGAAGTTTGATAATGAGCCAGTACTCAGGTGATCGATTTAGGGCCATCATGGCCCTCTTGTTTACTTAGAATATTTGGTCAAAGTTTGTATGCAAGATTGTATCTTGGAAACTACTTTACATAATCGATTGAAATTTCACACATGTATTCGACATCATATTAGACAACATCAGACAGCCAGGTTTTATAACGCATGCTTTTATTGTAACACAATTATGGCCCCTTTAATACTTAGAATATTAGGTTTAAGTTAGTATGTAAGCTTATATCTCCGAAAATACTTCATAATTATACCGGTAATGGATTAAATCTTCTTGCATACCGGACAAGGATATCTGTCATTTTACCGGGGCTAGATATTTCCATTTCACCCTCAGGTCGAGATAAAATTCATGCGCGCCAACATCCGGTATGCAGGAAAACGTAGAACGTTAGTAGCTGGCGGCGTCAATGCACAACATGTCTCTCATATGCAAGTGAAGAATCTATGATGGGTTTTGGTTCAGATAGGGAATTTCAATCCTCGGTTCCGATAAAAACACGTATACCTCGGGTTGGAATTCCCTATCTTCACCGGATACCCATGAAAGATTCTTATATTCTCACATCATTAGGCAACATCATACAGCCATTTTCTATAACTCATGCTTTAATTTACCAAAACTATGGCCTCTTTTATACTTTTTTTTACAAGATTTGGTTAACAAGTGCAATAATTCTGTCCTCAATTAAGCAAAATTATGCCCTTCAACATTGTTTCCCAATAATTAAACAAGGTTGAAAGTCGAGCGTCTGCACATACCGGTGGTACTTCTTGTTTGTGTTTAGTTCAGCATAAACTAATGTTGATAAACTGACAAAACTGGAACATCAGCCGTTGTTTTATGCTATGTGATACACTATTGCTACTTTGCATTTGTCATATATATATACTACTCAAAATTTGCTAAGGATCACTTTTATTCTTCCATATCATTTTATTAGAAATTAATTCACACTAACGGTATTAATTTCATTGATACTTCAAAAATTTCACAATTTGAATCAAGTCATGAGATCACACGACCATACACTGCCCTAAATAATTCCATGTAAAATAGAAATACAGTCGAACTTCGATAGCTCGAACACCGGTAATTCGAATACCATCGGTAACTCGAGCACATTTTCTGGTCCCGACACAACTCCTATATAATTCAATGTAATTTAACCTCGATTATTCGAATATTATTTCTCGAATACCCCGGCTCGCTCGAATACTTTTTACGGTCAGAAAGTCTATTTTTGTGTGAATTTAAACCTCGCTAAATCGAAGGTGATGATCCGTTGACATGACACGTCGGCCATATTAATTGTATTTTATTTGTAGCAAGTTCGATCATAGTGCGAAAACAGATCGAGTTGGTTGTTAAAGGTGCGAACATTTATGAATGCAAAGCGATAATAGACACAATTTATGTTTAGTGAACTTCGTTTACTGTTAATTACAATAAATTAAACACTGTTGATTTTCTAATTAAATAACGTTTGTTGATTGGTTTCAATAAAAATAAAACAATAATTAAAATAAAGTGTGTTCACTTTTTAATTAGATAAGAGCATTTCCCGAGTATGTTTAGTGAACTTCATTTACTGATTAAACACGGTTGATTTTCTAATTAAATAACGTTTGTTGATTGGTTTTAATAAAAATTATGTGCTACGCTATTTTCTATTCTATTCAATTCTATGTAGTCTTACCTTGTTCTCATTATTCGGACTTCCAGCTTGTATGTTAAAATCTAATATTGTGATATTTCTTTAAATAAATGATAAAACACATTATTGCAGTTTTTCTTGTATTTTCAGTGTAATAATTACATGTTATATATCCGTTATGAGGTTTAAACAAACATGCATGAACATAAAAAACATACCGAGAACGATACATCACGTACACTAGTAACACTATTTCGGGCGGTACACAAATTCGGATAGATATTCTGTTTTATATCGTTTCCTCGATGCCTCGAAGCCACCGATAGCTCGAACATATCCCTCTGGTCCCTCTGACTTCGAGCTATCGAGGTTCGACTGTAATGCTATTTATTTCAGCAAAACATTTAGACAGCAAAAAAGTGATCCTCAGCAAATTTTGAGTAGTATATATATTTGCATAGATTTTCATGGCATTGAATATTCCTGAAATTTGAGATAGTGTTTAGTTGATTAATCTCAATTACAATTTTAATAAATGTGCAGATGTTGATCATTGCTGATTATACAGAACCTTCTCTGTAAATGTTTTAATTTATTAATACTTGTATTTTCACAACTCTTCTTTTGAAATTCCAAAGTAATATTGATATTTGCTAAATGGTGTTTTTAACAAAAAATGTCTGCAACTGTCGTTATCCCTGCACTTTTCCCCAGAAAGTAGGGGCTATTGTTATCCCATCCATTTGTCCGTCCATTCATGTGTCCATCCATCCGTCTGTGTTAATTGACAGTCCTCCTACACTGTTACAGGTACAAACTTGAAACTGTGGTATATGATTGGAAAATGTGTGCAAATGTGCAATGGAATTAAAATTTACGTACGTCCCCTAGGATCAGGGCTTAGTCTAAGGGGCATAGAGGTGGTTTTAAATAAAAAGCACAATGCTAAAATGTAGGAGTGTGAAATGTTGTATGTATTGTCGATGATGTCCAAATGTTGCTGCCATACAGCAGATGAAAAGGTAATACAAGATTTAAGACTCCGTCCTAGTAGTGTATTTTTGTTGTTCAAGTCGAACTTAGCTCCCTTGTAGTATTGTTCTTATTCAAGTTGAATTTGGTCTCAATTGTCTCTCTTCTTTGTATACATGAAAGTCTGCACAGGTCGTGTTAGAATTAAGAATAACAAGAGCTGTTGGATGACAGCACACTCTACTGTCCGAGGCCTTATCTATTTTTTGGGCAACGTGTAAAGATTCATAAAATTCCGCCAAGCAGTTTCTGACATAACAGCTTACCAAAATAGGTTAACCAAGAAATTGACACTTAAAATTGAAATTGAAGTACAAAAATTGGCATAAAGTTGTCCGAATAGGTTGCATAGTTATATAATTTGTTTGTGGCATGTTATCTATTTATACTGGATACATATGTGAAGTTGCCTGGACTTCTGGCAGGCAGTTGGTGAGATATGAACTTACAGAAAAAGGTTAACTAACACTAATGGGAACTTTTTAATGGGCACACAACATCGGTACGAGTACAGGCCATGAGCTAGACAATTTTTTGCTACCATCTCTGATGGCAAATTCTTACTGGTAAAATGTTATGGAGCATGTTGTGAAGAAACAAAAAATCCATGATAAAAGTGCCAACAGGGTAGCTGTTTCCAGTTATTAGAGTTATCTCCCCCTTTTAAATAAACCCTGGTTTATTTTAAATATCATTTTCTCTGAAACAATAAGTGATAGAGGTCTAATATTTTGCATATGGCATAAGCTTACAGTTCGCTATGCAGTTTATTAAAATGATGACCCTGGGTTCATATTTTATGTTTATTACATTTTTGTCTCGCCTTTTCGAAGAAAAAAGAGACGTGTTGCTTTTCTGGCGGCGGCGTCAACATTCAAGTTTTGCGTTTAGGCCATTTTCTCACAAATCCTATGCACTAGACCTTTCAAACTTTGCTTATAGTTGTATCTTGGGTGGAACATCGCAACGTGATGAAGCAAATATGGAAGTGACCTTGACCCTCCAAGCAAAGGGCAGATAACTTAATAATTTTTACGTTCAACTTTTGCGTTTAGGTCACTTTCACAAACTGTATGCACTCGACCTTTCAAACTTTGCTTATAGTTGTATCTTGGGTGGTACATCGCAACGTGACAAAGCAAATATGGAAGTGACCTTGACCCTCCAAGCAAAGGGCAGATAACTTAATAATTTTTACGTTCAACTTTTGCGTTTAGGTCACTTTATCACGAACTGTATGCACTAGACCTTTTAAACTTTGCTTATAGTTGTATCTTGGGTGGTACATCCCAACGTGATGAAGCAAATGTAGAAGTGACCTTGTCCGTCCAAGCAAAGGGCAGATAACTTAATAATTGTACAATCAACTTTTGTGTTTGCATCAATTTCTTAGGAACTGTATGCACCAGACCTTTCTTTCAAACGTTCCTTATAGTTGTATCTTGGGTAGTACATCGCTATGTGACATAGTAGATGCAGATACCTTTGCCCTAAATTAATAATTTTGGGAAGGAGAATTTTTTTCCCTTTTTATTTTTAGCTCTACAGGCCAATGGCCAGCAGAGCTTATGGGATGGTGTGTTGTATGTCGTCCGTCGTCTTTCGTCTGTCTGTCGTCTGTTTGTCGTCCGTTAACTTTTCTTCAAACAACTTCTCCTCAGAAACCACTTGGCTGATTTTGACCAAACTTCACATGGATGATCCTTAGATGAATGCCTTTTAGATTTGTTAAAATTAGGTCAGGGCTACATCCAAGATGGCTGCCATTACCATATGTGGTTGAAACCTTAAAAAATCTTCTTCTCCAGAACTGCCGGACAC
The DNA here is from genome assembly GCA_037043455.1 of Cyrtodaria siliqua. Lineage (NCBI taxonomy): Eukaryota > Metazoa > Mollusca > Bivalvia > Adapedonta > Hiatellidae > Cyrtodaria > Cyrtodaria siliqua. Next base: position 34,837 of record JAWPHD010013883.1, on the reverse strand, counting down.
TGATTTCAACCCCGGGGTCAAAAATGGCCGGGCCCCGGGGGTCCAAAGTTTGTATAATGAGGTTTTGCATGTTTTTCATATAGACATATAGGAAAAAACTTTAAAAAATCTTCTTCTCTAAAACCACAGGGCACAGAGCTCTCGCGTATAACATGTAGCATCAGATTATGGTCCTCTACTAAGTTTGTTCAAATGGTGACCCTTGGGTCAAATTTGTCCCCGCCCCAGGGGTCACAGTTTTACATAGAATTATATAGGATTTTTTTTTAAAAAATCTTCTCGAAAACTACAAGAGCCAGAGGTTTGATATTTTGCATTTACTATAAGCTTATGTCCCTTTACCAAGTTTGTTCAAATGATGACCCTCGGGTCACATTTGGCCCCGCCCCAAGGGTCACATGTTTTACATAGACATGTATAGGGAAAAACTTAAACAATCTACTTCTCTGAAACTGCAAGAGCCGGAGGTTTAATATTTTGCATTTGCTATAAGCTTGTGGTCCTCTACCAAGTTTGTTCAAATGGTGACCCAGGGGTCACATTTGGCGCCACCCCGGGGTCACAGTTTAACATAGGCTTGTATAGGAAAAAACTTAAAAAATCTTCTCTGAAACTGCAAGAGCCAGAGGTTTAATATTTTGGATTTGCTATAACCTTATGGTTCTCTACCAAGTTTGTTCAAATGGTGACCCTGGTGTCAAATTTGGCCCCGCCCTGGTGGGGTCACAGTTTTATATAGACTTATATAGGAAAAATATTAAAGTCTTCTTCTCTGAAACTGCAAGATTAATATTTTGCATTTACTATAGTCTTATGGTGTATTACCAAGTTTGTTCAAATGATGACCCTGTGGTCACATTTTCCCAGCCCCGGTTGTCACATGTTTTACATAGACTTGTACAGGGAAAAACTTAAAAATTATTCTTCTCTGAAACCACAAGGCACACAGCTCTCATATATTACATATAGCCCTGCAGTCACATTTGTCCCTGCCCCAGGTGTTACACTCAGCACCTTCATTTTGTATTTGATCTTTACCAAACGTTGTCAGTGTTTTTATATCAATGTAGTAACACAACAGAGGCCACATTTCTTGAACAATCTTAACTAAACTTGCACAGATTGTATACGACCATAAAATTTCGAAGAAGTTCGATAATGTGCCAGTATTCAGGTGATCGATTTAGGGCCATGTTGGCCCTCTTGTTTTTTATTCGGCCAGTAGAGCTTATGGGATGGCGAGTTGTCCGTCGTCCGTCCGTTGTCCGTCCGTCCGTCTGTTAACTTTTGTCTTGTGAACACTCTAGGGCCTTCATTATTAATCGAGTCTTTACGAAACTTTGCCAGTGTCTTTATATCAATGAAAGCTCGGACAAGTTGGAAAACCAGCCAGATCGGATAAATTTCACCGGAGTTATGGCCCTTGTTTTTTCTGAAAATTGCTATTTTCTGCCTTGTGAACGCTCTAGAACCTTCATTTATTACTTGATTGTTACCAGATTTGCACAGATTGTTAATATCAATGAAAGCTCAGAAAAGTTTGAAAACCTGCAAGATCGAATTAATTTCACCGGAGTTACGGCCCTTGTTTTGCTGAAAAATGCCATATTAAGCCTTGTGAACACTCTAGCACCTTCATTTATTATTTGATCTTTACCAAACTTACACAGATTGTTAATTGCAATGAAAGCTCAAACAGTTTGAAAACCAGCTAGGTCAGACCATTAACAGCGGAGTTATTGCCCTTGATTTAGTTAAAAATGCTGTATTGTGCCTCATTAAAACGATATGGCCTTCATCTTTCATCCAATCTTTACCAGATTGTTTATATCAATGAAAGCTCGGACAAGTTTGAAAACCAGCTAGATCGGACCATTAACAGCGGAGTTATGGCCCTTGATTTAGTTAAAAAATGCTATATTTTATCACTTAAGATGATAGGGACTTTATCTTTCATTCGATCTTTACCAAACTTTACCAGGTTGTTTATATAAATGAAAGCTCAGACAAGTTTGAAGACCAACCACATCGGACCATTAACAGCGGAGTTATGGCCCTTGATTTAGTTAAAAATGCTATATTTTGCCTCGTTAATATGATAGGGCCTTCATTTTTCGTGCGATCTTTTTGAAACTTTACCAGATTGTTAATATCAATGAAAGCTCAGATAAATTCTAAAACCAGCCAGGTCGGACCAGAAACAGTGGAGTTATGGCCCTTGATTAAGTTAAAAATGCTATATTTTGCTTCGTTAATTCGATAGGGCCTTCATCTTTCATCTGATCGTTACGAAACTTTACCTGATTGTTAATATCAATGAAAGCTCAGTCAAGTTTGAAAACCAGCCAGATCGGACCAGTAACAGTTTAGTTATGGCCCTTGATTTAGTTAAAAATCCTATATTTTGCCTCGTTAATTCGATAGGGCCTTCATTTTTCATCCGATCTTTAAGAAACTTTACCAGATTGTTAATGTCAATGAAAGCTTGGTCAAGTTCGAAAACCATCCAGATTGGACCATTTACATCGTAGTCATGGCCCTTGATTTTCTGAAATATGTTATATATTGGCCTCATTAAGACGAAATGGCCTTCATTTGGCCGGATTTCATTGAAACTTTGCAGGGATGATCAGTACCATGCCTAGTTGTACATAGTCACCGTGTTCCAGTTGAATGATTTTGGTGGAGTTATAGCCCTTTAAAGGTTTTAATACACAAACTTTGTTCTGACTAGTTCTCCTGAACCCCTGGACGGTTTAAACGAAACTTTTTAGGGATGATCGATTCTATGTTTTGTTATGCAAATCATCGCCGTGTTCCGGTTGAATGATTTTTGGCGGAATTATGGCCCTTTAAAGTTTTTAATACACAAACTTTGTTCTGACTAGTTCTCCTAAGCCCCTGGCCGGATTTAAACGAAGCTTTTTAGGGATGATCAATTCCATGTGTAGTTGTGCAAATCATTGCCGTATTCCGATTTTTTGGCAGAATTATGGCCCTTTAAAGGTTTTAATACACAAACTTTGTCTTATCTACTTCTCCTGAACCCCTCGCCAGATTTCAATGAAACTTTGCAGGATGATCAGCACCAAGTCTAGTTGTGCATGTTATCGTCGCGTTCCGATTTACAGATATTTGGCAGAGTTATGGCCCTTTAAAGGATTTTGATACCACAATTTTTTTCCGAGCTAGTTCTCCTGAACCCTAGGCTGGATATAGACGAAACTTGACAAGGATGATCAGTATCAAGCCTAGTTGTGCATATCATCGCCATAAATTATTTCGGTTGAATGATTTATGGCAGAGTTGTGACCCTTTAAAAGTTTTAATACACAAACTTTGTCCAGATTAGTCTCTTCTGAACTCTTTTCCAGATTTCAGCGAATCTTGGCAAGGATGATCAGTACTAAGCCTAGTTGCACCTGTCATTGCCATGTTCTGGTTGAATGTTTTTTGGCAGAGTTATGAGCCCTTAAAGGTTTTAATACACTAACTTTGTCTAGACTAGTTCTCCTGAACCTCTGGCTGGATTTCAACGAAACTTTGCAGGATGATCAGTACCAAGCCAAGTTGCATATATCATCACCATGTTCCGGTTGAATGATTTTTGATAGACTTATGGCCACTTATACATAAACTTTATCTTGAGCCAGTAGAGTGTCCACAGGCCCTCTTAGGCCTCTTGTTTATAGAATGGCATTTTGTTTTTAAACAAATGCACTTAAATTTTATCTTAGCAATCTGTAAACTCCATTGTTTTTAGTAATAAAATGTTTACAAAGTTTAAGCAACATTTATCTTTTATTAGCTCTACTGGCCAAAGGCTTATGGGATCACTTTTGGTCCGTCATCCGTCTGTCTGTCTGTCTGTCCGTCTGTTAACAATTTTATAAAATCGAAAGCTCCTCTATAACTGTTTGAAGGATTTTGATCTTCATCACAATGTTACTTGGGAGGGCCCCTCTCAGATTTGTGATTTTCATGGCCGCCAGTCATCCAAGATGGCCGCCATGGCTAAAACTAGGTCAAATTTAAGGAATTTTCGAACGACATCTCCTCCGAAACCACTTATTCCCGTATTGTGAAATACCATAAACATGGTCCTTGGGTTGGCCTCTATCAAGTTTGTGTTTTATGTTATCGTCAAATATTCAAAATGGCCGCCACAGCGACTCAAAGTTTACATAGAATTATATAGGAAAAGGCTAAAAATGACATCTTCTTGGAAACCACTTGAAGGATTTTGATGAAACGTCTTTACAAGGATCTTTAGGATAGTCTTCCTCGGATTTATGTTTTTCGCGGCAGCCAGTCATCCAAGATGGCCACCATGGCTAAAATTAGGTCAAATTTAAGGAAATTTCAAACAACATCTCCGAAACCACTTAATTATTATATTCCATTCTTGTGAAATATCATAAACATGTTCCTTGGGTTAGCCTTTATCATATTTGTGTTTTTCACTATCGTCGAATATTCAAAATGGCTGCCACGGCGATCCAAAGTTTGCATAGAGTTACATAGGAAAAGGCTAAAAATAACATCTTTTCGGAAACTGCTTGAAGGATTTTGATGAAACTTCATTACAATGATCTTTAGGATAGTCCCCCTCAGAATTATGTTTATCGCGGCTGCCAGTCATCCAAGATGGCTGCCATGGCTAAAATTAGGTCAGATTTAAGGAAATTTCGAACAACATCTCCTCCGAAACCACTTATTCCATTCTTGTGAAATATAAACATGTTCCAGGGGTTATAAACCTCTATCAAGTTTGTGTTTTTTCGTTATCGTTGAGAAATCAAAATGACCGCCACAGCGAGCCAAAGTTTACTTAGAGTTGTATAGGAAAACGTTAAAAATGACATCTTCTCTGAAACCACTTGAAGGATTTTCATGAAAATTAATCACAATGATCTTTGTGTTAGTCCCCCTCAGATATATGTTTTTTGGGGCCTCCAGTCATACATGATGGCCACCATGGCTAAACTTAGGTCAAATCTAAGGACATTTATCAAACGACATATTACCACTTATTTCATTCTAGTTAAATATCATATACATGTTCTTGTTGTTGGCCTCTATCAAGTGTTTTTTTTTCGTAGAAAAATGACACACACATATAAAAGAAAAAGCATAAAAAACATAAGCTGTTTGTGTAAGGAGTTTCAACTTTGTGGTTAATGAATATAAATTAAGCAATTTGGCATCGAGATTATACTGCTACTTTCATTTTGTGAAATGCGCCGGCTAGGGTAATTAACTAATTACCACTCTCTCCTCATGCCAGCCACGTGTGACCCTTGATAAAACTTAAACTGGTTTTACCTGTCAATATTTTTATCTTTATATATTTACATAATTTTTTTAATTAATACTTCATTTCTTCATTTTTCATCGGTTTTTGCGCACAATATGACCTATTTATGTGTCGACGTGCCATAAAACACCATTCATTCATTCATTACCTGTCAATTACAGGCTCCACTGAGTTTTAATTGCTTTACAACTTGTTACCTCGGCTGTCTCAAATGAAAGTAGATTATGTGGGCGGGGCTATAATCGGTAATTTACAAATTATAGGACGTCCATAGTAAAGAATTGCGGCATACTTTGAAGTTTTTGGAAGTACACTGTACGCCTTAAATGTTAATTTTTGCTGTACAACTACGGTTTCTGACATAATTTACGCCCGTATGCCCGTTAACGGAAGCCCTGTTTACGATTAGCTTATGGTCTTGTTTAAATGGTGACCCTAGGGTCACATTTGGCCCTGCCCCAGGGGTCACAGTTTTATATATACTTGTATAGGAAAAACTTTAAAAAAAACAAAACTTTTTCTCTGAAACTGCAAGAGCCAGAGGTTTAATATTTTGCATTTTCTATAAGCTAATGGTCCTCTACCAAGTTTGTTCAAATGGTGACCCTGACTTGTCAATTTTACATAGATTTTTATAGTAAAAAATTTAAAAAATCTTCTCTGAAATGACAAGGCACACAGCTCTCATATATTACATCTAGTCCTGTGGTCACATTTGGCCCTACCCAGGGGTTACATAACACCTTCATTTGATCTTTACCAAACTTTGTCACATTTTTTGAACAATCTTAACCAAACTTGCCCAGATTGTATATGACCATAAGATTTCAAAGTTCCATAATGGGCCAGTACTCAGGTGATCAATTTAGGGCCACCTTGGGCCTCTTGTTTATTAAGTCAATTACTCACATACCAAACTGTGTTCAAACTTCATGCACACATCTATATGGCACTATTATGTTCATCCAAATCAGGTCCATATAACTTGCCTTTTAGTATTACACTTAACATTTTATTACTCCATTTTGTAATGGGCATTTGGGTCCCTTCGACACATTTTCTAGTTATCCTTCTCTCTCTCTGGGTGGCTCTAAATAATATATTATGTGTTGATGAGCCTGTGAACATTCAAACAAACAGATTTTGGATGATTGAATAATGTTTTATATAGGCGATAATACCAAGGTATTAACTTCAATAGCAAGAATTGCAGGGCAATCCATAGTCCCCCACCGGCCCAGACAAGCATTTTCCAGACATTTCCTATGATGGAGGTCAACGATCAAGGTAAAGGTCACAATGACCTTTTTTTGGTACGCGACACACCGCTATCCCAAGATGTATTCACATACCAAGTTTGGTATATCTTAATGTTACAGTATTGAAAATACGGTCCGGACAAGAGTTTTCTTTGACAGAGGTCACAGGTCAAGGTCACAGTGATCTTACTTTGGTACGCGACACACTGCTATCCCAAGATGTATTCACATACCAAGTTTGAAATCTGTTTTGTTTGTTTTTTTGTATGGTGTTTTACGTCATTTTCAACACAAGTAGGGTTATATATGATGGTCAATGTTTTTGTGGTGGAGCAGACCATCCGCTTTTCCTGGGTAGAACCAGTACTGTACACCTCCCACCATGTGAGTGTTATAGTATTAAAAATACGGTCCAGACAAGCATTTTCTATGACAGAGGTCACAGGTCAAGGTCACAATGACCTTATTTTGGTATGCGACACACCGTTATCCCAAGATGTATTCACATACCAAGTTTGGTATCTCTAAGTGTTATAGTATTGAACATACGGTCCAGACAAGCATTTTCTATGACAGAGGTCACAGATCAACTTATGTTGGTATGCGACACACCGCTATCTCAAGATGTATCCACATACAAAGTTTGGAATCTCTAAGTGTTATAGTATTAAAAATAGGTCCAGACAAGCATTTTCTATGACAGAGGTCACAGGTCAAGGTCACAATGACCTGATTTTGGTACGCGACACACCGCTATCCCAAGATGTATTCACATACAAAGTTTGTTATCTCCAAGTGTTACAGTATTGAAAATACGGTCCTGACAAGCATTTTCTGACAGAGGTCAAGGTCACAGTGACCTTATTTTGGTACGCGACATACCGCTATCCCAAGATGTATCCACATACCAAGTTTGGTATCTCTAAGTGTTATAGTATTGAAAGATGGCCCGAACAAGCATTTTCTATGACAAGGGGTCACGTCAAGGTCACAGTGACCTTATTTTGGTACGCGACACACCGCTATCCCAAGATGTATCCACATACCAAGTCTGGTATCTCAAAGTCTTATAGTATTGAAAATATGGCCCGGACAAGCAATCCTGACCAATCTTACCAATTTTACTGAAGCCGTTTTCATCGTTATATATCCGGTTAAAAAGGCAGCCATCTATGAAACACTTCTATCACCAGCAAATATATTTGGGATATTCCATTAAAACATACATGGGACCCCAGGAAAGCACTTTTGAAATTGACCACCCACCCATAGATGCAAAATTGAGTTTGCAAGACCCACCTATACAATTTGAGTTGGCTAAAATACAGCCACCCATAGATTTTATTTATTTATATTGAACTACATATATATATATACATATGAACTACATACAAACATGACAACTGCTTGAAGAACGTGGAAAAGTCCTAGGCCGGAAAAAGAAGTACGAGATTGTCAAATGTGGGAAAAAAATAATATAATTTTCTTAAGGGAATGTTTATTAAAATGTATGCTTTAGGTATAATATCAATCACCTATTGAATTTAGCAATGATTTAACATACAACATACAAACAAACAGTGAAGTAACCAGTAGAGCTAACAATATTATTTTCTTTTACAGTTTTATGATCGCACTGCGAATCACGTCAAAACCCGTACCAGGTCCTGCAAATTAAACCATCCAATAAAGGTGCGCGTTCCCGGTGTTATTTAGCAGCTTACATTTGTGATAAAGTATTCAAACTTGTCTTTTTCTTTTTTTTACATATATGTTGCCCCCTCCACGCCAATTCCCCCCCCCCCCCCCCCCCCCATCCCACCTCCCAATTGAAACTATTCTTTCTTTTTTTTAAACATATTTCTGTGTTGCTTTTGTCAATTGTTACACATGTTGCCCCCCCCCCCCTTCTCTGAAACCGCCTGCTTTTGTCAATTGTTAAACATGTTGCCCCCTCACCCACTGCCCCCCTCCGCCCGCCACCCCCCCCACCACACATTCAAACTAGAATATTTTTATTTAATTTTTAGCTCGACTGATCAGAGATCAGCAGAGCTTATGCCGTGGTGCGGCGTCCGTCGTCTGTCCGTCTGTCCGTAAACTTTTATTTGTAGCGACAACTCCTCTGAAACTACTGATGGATATTCATGAAACTTTACAGAAATGTTGCCCATAAAGTCTACTTGATCCTAGCAAAAATTCATGTTGATGTGAAATCCAAGATGGCCGCCAAAGCTAAAATAGAGTTTTAAAATACAAGTTTGTAGCGACTACTTCTTGAAAACTATAAGTGATATTGATATGGTACTTTTTCTAAATGATCAGCATGACATGATGTTGATCATGGTCAAAAATCGTTTTGATTCAACGTTAAACATGGCTGCCAGCGGCCATCTTTGTTTACATAGAGTTATATAGTAAAAACTTGTAGCGACTACTCCTCTGAAACTACTTGGCAGATTGTCATGAAACTTTACACGAATGTTGCTCTTGATGTCTAATTGATCCTAGCATAATTTCAGATCTGCCAGAAATTCAAGATGGCCGTCACAGCTAAAATAGATTTTTAGCTCTACTGATCAGAGATCAGCAGAGCTTATGCCGTGGTGCGGAGTCCGTCGTCCGTCCGTCCGTCTGTCCGTCTGTCTGTCCGTAAACTTTTATTTGTAGCGACTTCACAGCTGAAACTACTGGATGGATATTCATGAAACTTTACAGAAATGTTGCCCATAAAGCCTAGTTGATCCTAGCAAAAATTCATGTTGATGTGAAATCCAAGATGGCCGCCAAAGCTAAAAATAGAGTTTTAAAATACAAGTTTGTAGCGACTTCTTCTTGAAAACTATAAGTGATATTGATATGGACTTTTTCTAAAATGATCAGCATGACATGATGTTGATCCTAGTCAAAAAGCGTTTTGATTCAACGTTAAACATGGCTGCAGCGGCCATCTTTGTTTACATAGAGTTATATAGTAAAAACTTGTAGCGACTTCACAGCTGAAACTACTGATGGATATTCATGAAACTTACAGAAATGTTGCCCATAAAGTCTAGTTGATCCTAGCAAAAATTCATGTTGATGTGAAATCCAAGATGGCCGCCAAAGCTAAAAATAGAGTTTTAAAATACAAGTTTGTAGCGACTTCTTCTTGAAACTATAAGTGATATTGATATGGACTTTTTCTAAAATGATCAGCATGACATGATGTTGATCCTAGTCAAAAATCGTTTTGATTCAACGTTAAACATGGCTGCCAGCGGCCATCTTTGTTTACATAGAGTTATATAGTAAAAACTTGTAGCGACTTCACAGCTGAAACTACTGGATGGATATTCATGAAACTTTACAGAAATGTTGCCCATAAAGTCTAGTTGATCCTAGCAAAAATTCATGTTGATGTGAAATCCAAGATGGCCGCCAAGCTAAAAATAGAGTTTTAAAATACAAGTTTGTAGCGACTTCTTCTTGAAAACTATAAGTGATATTGATATGGGACTTTTTCTAAAATGATCAGCATGACATGATGTTGATCCTAGTCAAAAATCGTTTTGATTCAACGTTAAACATGGCTGCCAGCGGCCATCTTTGTTTACATAGAGTTATATAGTAAAAACTTGTAGCGACTACTTCTCTGAAACTACTTGGCGGATTGTCATGAAACTTTACAGGAATGTTGCTCTTGATGTCTGATTGATCCTAGAAAAATTTCAGGTCGGCCGGAAATTCAAGATGGCCGTCACAGCTAAAAATAGATTTTTAAAAAATAAGTTTGTAGAGACTACTTCTTGAAAACTATAAGTGATATTGATATGGGACTTTTTCTAAAATGATCAGCATTACATGATGGTGATCCTAGTCAAAAATCGTTTTGATTCAACGTTAAACATGACTGCCAGCGGCCATCTTTGTTTACATAGAGTTATATAGTAAAAACTTGTAGCGACTACTCCTCTGAAACTACTTGGCGGATTGTCATGAAACTTTACAGGAATGTTGCTCTTGATGTCTAATTGATCCTAGCAAAATTTCAGGTCAGCCGGAAATTCAAGATGGCCGTCACAGCTAAAAATAGATTTTTAAAAAATAAGTTTGTAGCGACTACTTCTTGAAAACTATAAGTGATATTGATATGGGACTTTTTCTAAAATGATCAGCATGACATGATGTAGATCCTTGTGGAAAATTATTTAGATTCGACGTTAAACATGGCTGCCAGTGGCCATCTTTGGTTACATAGAGTTATATAGTAAAAACTTGTAGCGACTACTCCTCTGAAACTACTTGACGGATGTTCATGAAACTTCACAGGAATGTTGCTCTTGATGTCTAGTTGATGCTAGAAAAATTTCAGGTCGGCCGGAAATTCAAGATGGCCGCCACAGCTAAAAATAGATTTAAAATAAATAAGTTTGTAGCGACTACTTCTTCAAAACAATAAGAGATATTGATATGGGACTTTTTCTAAAATGATCAGTATGACATGATGTTGGTCCTTGTCGAAAATCGTTTTGATTTGACCTTAAACATGGCTGCTTTGTTTACATAGAGTTATATAATGAAAACTTGTAGCGACTACTTCTTTGAAACTACTTGACGGATTTTCATGAAACTTCACAGGAATGTTGCTCTTAATGTCTTATTGATCTCAGCAAAATTTCAGGTCGGCCGGAAATTCAAGATGGCCGCAACGGTTAAAATAGATTTTCAAAAAACAAGTCTGTAGCGACTACTTCCTGAAATCAAAATCAATCAGTAGAGCTTCAAGGTCATTGACCTCTTGTTAAAAAATAAGTTTGTAGCGACTACTTCTTGAAAACTATAAGTGATATTGATATGGGACTTTTTCTAAAATGATCAGCATGACATGATGTTGATCCTTGTCGAAAATTATTTTGATTCGACGTTAAATATGGCTGCCAGTGGCCATCTTTGGTTACATAGAGTTATATAGTAAAAACTTGTAGCGACTACTCCTCTGAAACTACTTGACGGATGTTCATGAAACTTCACAGGAATGTTGCTCTTGATGTCTAGTTGATGCTAGAAAAATTTCAGGTCGGCCAGAAATTCAAGATGGCCGCCCGGAAATTCAAGATGGCCACCACAGCTAAAAATAGATTTAGAATAAATAAGTTTGTAGCGACTACTTCTTCAAAACTATAAGAGATATTGATATGGAACTTTTTTCTAAAATGATCAGTATGACATGATGTTGGTCCTTGTCGAAATCGTTTTGAATTGACGTTAAACATGGCTGCCAGCGCCCATCTTTGTTTACATAGAGTTATATAATGAAAACTTGTAGCGACTACTCCTCTGAAACTACTTGACGGATTTTCATGAAACTTCACAGGAATGTTGCTCTTAATGTCTAATTGATCCTAGCAAAATTTCAGGTCGGCCGGAAATTCAAGATGGCCGCCACGGTTAAAAATAGATTTTCAAAAAACAAGTCTGTAGCGACTACTTCCTGAAATCAAAATCAATCAGTAGAGCTTCAAGGTCATTGACCTCTTGTTATTTTTAGCTCTACTGATCAGAGATCAGCAGAGCTTATGCCGTGGTGCGGCGTCCGTCGTCCGTCCGTCCGTCTGTCCGTCCGTCTGTCCGTCCGTTAACTTTTATTTGTAGCGACTACTCCTCTGAAACTACTGGATGGATATTCATAAAACTTTACAAAAATGTTGCCCATGAAGTCTAGTTGATCCTAGCAAAAATTCATGTTGATGAGAAATCCAAGATGGCGGCCAAAAGCTAAAAATAGATTTTTTAAATACAAGCTTGTAGCGACTACTTCTTGAAAACTATAAGTGATATTGATATGGGACTTTTTCTAAAATGATCAGCATGACATGATGTTGGTCCTTGTCGAAAATCGTTTTGATTTGACGTTAAACATGGCTGCCAGCGGCCATCTTTGTTTACATAGAGTTATATAATGAAAACTTGTAGCGACTACTCCTCTGAAACTACTTGACGGATTTTCATGAAACTTCACAGGAATGTTGCTCTTGATGTCTAATTGATCCTAGCAAAATTTCAGGTCGGCCGGAAATTCAAGATGGCCGCCACGGCTAAAAATAAATTTTCAAAATACAAGTTTGTAGCGACTACTACTTGAAAACTATAAGTGATATTGATATGGGACTTTTTCTAAAATGATCAGCATGACATGATGTTGGTCCTTATCAAAAATTGTTTTGATTCGACGTTAAACGTGGCTGCCAGCGGCCATCTTTGTTTACATAGAGTCATATAGTAAAAACTTGTAGCGACTACCTCTCTAAAACTACTTGGCGGATTTTCATGAAACTTTACAGGAATGTTTCTCTTAATGTCTTATTGATCCTAGCAAAATTTCAGATCGGCCAGAAATTCAAGATGGCTGCCACAGTTAAAAATAGATTTTTAAAAAATAAGTTTGTAGCGACTACTTCTTGAAAACTATAAGTGATATTGATATGGGACTTTTTCTAAAATGATCAGCATGACATGATGGTTATCCGAGTCGAACATTATTTTGATTCGACATTAAACATGGCTGCCAGTGGCCATCTTTGTTTACATAGAGTTATATAATGAAAACTTGTAGCGACTACTCCTCTGAAACTACTTGACGGATTTTCATGAAACTTCACAAAAATGTTGCTCTTGATGTCTAATTGATCCTAGCAAAATTTCAGGTCGGCCGGAAATTCAAGATGGCCGCCATGGCTAAAAATAGATTTTCAAAATACAAGTTTGTAGCGACTACTTCTTGAAAACTATAAGTGATATTGATATGGGACTTTTTCTAAAATGATCAGCATGACATGTTGGTTATCCGAGTCAAACATTATTTTGATTCGACATTAAACATGGCTGCCAGTGGCCATCTTTGTTTACATAGAGTTATATAATGAAAACTTGTAGCGACTACTCCTCTGAAACTACTTGACGGATTTTCATGAAACTTCACAGGAATGTTGCTCTTGATGTCTAATTGATCCTAGCAAAATTTCAGGTCGGCCGAAAATTCAAGATGGCCGCCATGGCTAAAAATAGATTTTCATTCAAGTTTGTAGCAACTACTTCTTGAAAACTATAAGTGATATTGATATGGGACTTTTTCTAAAATGATCAGCATGACATGATGTTGGTCCTTATCAAAAATCGTTTTGATTCGACGTTTAACGTGGCTGCCAGCGGCCATCTTTGTTTACATAGAGTTATATAGTAAAAACTTGTAGCGACTACTCCTCTGAAACTACTTGGCGGATTTTCATGAAACTTTACAGGAATGTTGCTCTTCATGTCTTATTGATCCTAGCAAAATTTCAGATCGGCCAGAAATTCAAGATGGCTGCCACAGTTAAAAATAGATTTTTAAAAAATAAGTTTGTAGCGACTACTTCTTGAAAACTATAAGAGATATTGATATGGGACTTTTTCTAAAATGATCAGCATGACATGATGGTTATCCGAGTCGAACATTATTTTGATTCAATGTTAAACATGGCTGTCAGTTGCCATCTTTGTTTACATAGAGTTATATTATGAAAACTTGTAGCGACTACTTCTCTGAAACTACTTGACGGATTTTCATGAAACTTCACAGGAATGTTGCTCTTGATGTCTAATTGATCCTAGCAAAATTTCAGGTCGGCCGGAAATTCAAGATGGCCACCACAGCAAAAAATAGATTTTCAAAAAAAAAGTTTGTAGCGACTACTTCCTGAAATCAAAATCAATCAGTAGAGCTTCAAGGTCATTGACCTCTTGTTTGTTACATATTTCTGTGTTGTGTTGGTCAATTCTTACACATATATGTTGCCCCCTCACCGCCCACCACACCCCCACCCCCACCCCTGCCTCTCCCCCTCGCCCCCACTTGAAACTATTTTTATTTTTATTTTTTTTATTTTTACATATTTCTGTTTTGTTTTTATTCAATTCTTACACATATATGTTGCCCCCCCACACACCCACCCCCACCCCTGGTGGCTCTCCCCCTCGCCCCCACTTGAAGCTCTATTTTTTTTTTTTTTTTTTAAATATTTCTTTTTTGTTTTAGTCAATTCTTTAGACATCTCCTCCGAAACCACTGATTCCATTCTACTGAAATATCATGTACATGTTCCTTGGGTTGGCCTCTAATAAGTTTGTGTTTTTCATTATCGTCGAATAATCAAAATGGCCACCACAGCGACCCAAAGTTTACATAGAGTTATATAGGAAAACGTTAAAAATGACATCTCTCAAACTGCTTGAAGGATTTTGATGAAATTTATAATCACAATGATCTTTGGGTTAGTCCCCCTCAGATTTGCATTTTTTGGGCCTCCAGTCGTCCATGATGGCCACCATGGCTAAACTTAGGTCAAATTTAAGGACATTTATCAAACAACATGTTACCACTTGTTCCATTCTAGTTAAATATCATATGCATGTTCCTGTTGTTGGCCTCTATCAGGTTTGTGTTTTTCGTTGTCGTCAAATATTCAAAATGGCCGCCACGATAACCCTAAGTTTACATAGAGTTATAATTATATAGGAAACATGTTTCTTGGGTTGGCCTCTATCATGTTTGTTTTTTAATCACATCATACAAGTAGAGCGTATACAGGCCGTCTTGGGCCTCTTGTTATTGTTTGTTGTATTTTATTTATTTTTTTAAATTATTTTTTAATATATCTGTTGGTTTCATATTACAGGTCACTTCGGGGCATTTGTCACTTACTGTGACATTTTTTGTTTTATCTTGAGTGGTACATATTCTGTTTTGACATAGTTGTGTCTTGGGTAGTGCATCTTTTTGGACGCATGCATTTCATCTATGACCTTGACCTACTTTTTGAAGCTGATAATTTTTAGCTGTACTGGCCAAAGGCCAGCAGAGCTTATGGGAAGGCCAGCAGAGCTTTTGGGATGGCGAGTTGTTCTTCGTCCGCCGTCGTCCATCGTCGTCCGTTAACTTTTTCTCGTTAAGATGATAGGGCCTTCATTTTTCATCCGATCTTTACCAAACTTTAACAGATTGTTACTATCAGTGAAAACTCGGACAACTTAAAAAAACAGCAAGATCGGACCAGTAACAGCGGACTTATGGCCTTTGATTTAGTTAAAAATGCTATATTGCTATATTTTGCCTCGTTAAGATGATAGGGCCTTTATTTTTCATCCAGTCTTTACCAAACTTTAACAGATTGTTAATATCAATAAAGCTTGGACAAGTTTGAAAACCAGCCATATCGGACCAGTAACAGCAGAGTAATATGGCCCTTGATTTAGTTGAAAATGTTATATTTTGCCTCGTTAAGACGATAGGGGCTTCATTGTTCATCCGATCTTTACCGAAATTTATCAGATTGTTAATGTCAATGAAAGCTCGGACAAGTTTGAAAACCAGCCATATCGGACCAGTAACAGCGGAGTTATGGCCCTTGATTTAGATATAAATGCTATATTTTGCTTCGCCATGACGATAGTGCCTTCATTTTGCTTCTGATCTTTGCCAAACTTTACCAGATTTTATGACTTTCTTTTCTTATATTATTTGAATTTTTTATTTATATTTTTTTCATTTTTTTCCAATTTTTTTTCCCATTTTTTTTCCATTTTTTTTTTAGCTCTATTGGGCAAGTTCGAAAACCAGCCAGATCGGACCAGTAATAGAGGAGTTATGGCTCTTGATTTAGTTAAAAATGCTATATTTTGCCTCATTAATAGGTAGGGCCTTCATTTTTCATCTGATCTTTACAAGACTTTACCAGATTCTTTAGTTATGGCCCTTGATTTAGTTAAAAATGCTGTATTGTGCCCAAAACTTTCAAAAAAAAACGTAAATGGCAGTCACTCGCTTCATTGATGTTATGAGAGTCATGTTAGCCAGTAGAGCGTCCACAGGCCCTCTTGGGCCTCTTGTTTTTAGCTCTACTGGCCAAGGGCCAGCAGAGCCGTGTGTGTGTGTGTGTGTAATTCTAAGGTTTATAGTCCGTCCGCCAACGAACACGTCAGGGTATACCTGACGCGATGGGCACAATAGAGTCTGGACTTTGGGCCAGCAGAGCCTATGGGATGGTGTGTTGTCCATCTTCCGTCTTCTGTCCGTCCGTCGTCCGTTAACTTTTCTTGTGTACACTCTAGAGGCCACATTTCTGATGCAATCATCATGAAACTTTGTCAGAATCTTTGTCTCAATGAAATCTCGGTCAAGTTCAAAAATGGGTCATGTGGGGTCAAAAACTAGGTCACTAGGTCAAATACTTGAAAAAACTTGTGTACACTCTAGAGGTCATATTTGTTACCCAATGTTGATGAAACTTTCTCAAATTGTTTATCTTAATTATATCTTGATCAAGTTCGGAAATGGGTCACATGGTGTTAAAAACTAGGTCACTAAGTCAAACTTTGGAAAAACCGTGTGTACACTCTAGAGGCCATATTTTTGACCCGATCTTGATGCAATTTTGTCAGAATATTTGTCTCAATTATAGCTTGCTAAAGTTCGAAAATGGGTCACACAGGGTCAAAAACTAGGTCACTAGATCAAATACTTGAAAAACCTTGTGTACACTCTAGACGACATATTTTTGACCAGATCTTGATGAAACTTTATCAGATTGTTTATCTGAATTATATCTTGATAAAGTTTCAAAATGGGTCACATGGGATCAAAAAACTATGTCACTAGGTCAATATTGGAATTTGCTTGTGGCCACTCCAGAGGCCACAATTTTCGCCTGATCATGACCAGCCCTTAAAACCTGCCCTTGATCGATTATAATGGAAAATTGATTGAATAGTACCAACATTGCCGATAATCCTCTTGGGTTACAATTCCTAGCTAGCCTTAGCACAATACCAGCACTGAACTCAGGTGAGCGATTCAGGGCCATTATGGCCCTCTTGTTTTTAGCTCTACTGGCCAAGGGCCAGCAGAGCTTATGGGATGGTGTGTTGTCCGTCTTCCGTCGTCCGTCCGTCCGTCGTCCATCGTCCGTTAACTTTTCTTGTGTACACTCTAGAGATGACATTTCTGATGCAATCATCATGAAACTTTGTCAGAATGTTTGTCTCAATGAAATCTCGCTCAAGTTCAAAAATGGGTCATGTGGGGTCAAAAACTAGGTCACTAGGTCAAATACTTGAAAAAACTTGTGTACACTCTAGAGGTCATATTTGTTAACCAATCTTAATGAAACTTTGTCAAATTGTTTATCTTAATTATATCTGGATCAAGTTCGGAAATGGGTCACATGAAGTTAAAAACTAGGTCACTAGGTCAAATATTGGAAAAACCTTGTGTACACTCTAGAGGCCATATTTTTGACCCGAAATTGATGCAACTTTGTCAGAATGTCTTAATTATATCTTGGTCAAGTTTGAAAATGGGTCACATGGGGTTAAAAACTAGGTCACTAGGTCAAATACTTGAAAAACCTTGTGTACACTCTAGAAGCCGTATTTCTGACCCAATCTTGATGAAACTTTGTCAAAATGTTTGTCTTAATTATATCTTGGTCAAGTTCAAAAATGGGTCACATGGTGTTAAAAACTAGGTTACTAGGTCAAATATTGGAAAAACCGTGTGTACACTCTAGAGGCCATATTTTTGACCCGAACTTGATGCAACTTTGTCTCAATTATATCTTGGTCAAGTTTGAAAATGGGTCACATGGGGTTAAAAACTAGGTCACTAGGTCAAATACTTGAAAAACCTTGTGTACACTCTAGAAGCCGTATTTCTGACCCAATCTTGATGAAACTTTGTCAAAATGTTTGTCTTAATTATATCTTGGTCAAGTTCAAAAATGGGTCACATGGTGTCAAAAACTAGGTCACTAGGTCAAACTTTGGAAAAATCGTGTGTACACTCTAGAGGCCATATTTTTGACCCGATCTTGATGCAATGTTGTCAGAATATTTGTCTCGATTATAGCTTGCTAAAGTTCGAAAATGGGTCACACAGGGTCAAAAACTAGGTCACTAGGTCAAATACTTGAAAAACCTTGTGTACACTCTAGAGGCCATATTTCTTACCCGATCTTGATGAAACTGTCGAAATGTTGTCTTAATTATATTTTGGTCAAGTTTGAAAATGGGTCCCATGGGGTCAAAAACTAGGTCACTAGGTCAAATACTTGGAAAAACCTTGTGTACCTTCTAGACGCCATATTTTTTTCATTCGATCTTTACCAAATTTTACCAGATTGTTAATGTCAATAACAGCTCGGTAAAGTTTTTTTTTTTTAATTTTGTTTTTTATTATCTCCACTGGCCAAGTTCGAAAACCAGCCAGATCGGACCAGTTACGGCAGAGTTATGGCTCTTGATTTAGTTAAAAATGCTATATTCTGCCTCTTTAAGACGATAGTCACTTGCTTCATTGATGTTATAAGAGCCATATTAGCCAGTAGAGCATCCACAGGCCCTATTGGGCCTCTTGTTAATAAAATGGCATTTTGTTTTTAAACAAATGCACTTAAATGTCATCTCAGCAAACTGCAAACTCCATTGTTTTTACAAAATCTGTTGAGACCATTACCTCAATTTATGCACAAATTAGCCCATAATGATACAATTTCCTTTTCTTTTTGTATGATTTTTTTAAACTTTCTAAGCACATAATTTAACATATATAAAACCAAAATGTGCAATAAAAATGATAGGTCCCCATGCTTGTTTAGAAAAAGAATTTGAAACCCTACCCCTATGCTAAAAGGCCATGTTTTGTATGAAATAATATAGAAATGGTATATTTTCCTTTTTTGTTATGTTCCTAATAACAGAATTTGTTCAAACTTCCTAGGCACTTATTTGAACATATATTTAGACAATATATTCAATTAAATTTATAGGTCACCATGCATATTGAGATTTAATATTGGTTTTTGGAACCGTACCATTATGCTTAAATTTTTTAATTTTGTTGGAATTTTTACAAAATGCTATATTTTTCCTATTTTATGTATCTAATAATAGGCCTTTATTTAAATAAAGACAATAAAAAATAAATAATAAAAAAAAAAATTAAATAAAAAAATAATTAAAAAAAAAGAATTAAAAAAAAAAAGGATAAAAAATAGAACTAGACGTCAAAAGCAACATTCCAGTAAATTTTTCGGAAAATCCATGCAATAGTTTTAGAAGCAAAGTCGCCCAAAAAAGCTGCGCATGGAAAACTACAGCAAATGCCTTTAAGCGATGGGAAAGCTTATATTAGCAGGATTTTTATAACTTATATTTCGACAATAAAATATGTTTAAAAACATTTTTTACTGAAATAATGCGATAACCCGTCTAAAATAACCTATTTAATGTTTTAATTTTACAATATGCTAAGCCAACCCTGTTTTCGCTTCTTAGGGAAGGCGTTGGATGGGGTATGAAAGTTAATACTCGGACCACGTAATGGTTGGAAAATCATGCTATAAGTATATGAATTTGATAGAGTTAAGCATAAATATTCAAAGTATTTAGAAAACAAATAGCATAGTCATTAGGCCAGAGTGTTGTTTTTTTGGTTCAGATTTTTTCGGAAAAGGTTCCACAGGAGGAGTGGGGTGTGGGGGGGGGGGGCGGGGGTGGGGGGTGGGGGTGTGTGTGATCTGAACCTTTATAAGTGTATCTTGTGTTTAAAGTTACATTGTAAAACATAAAATGGACTTGAACAAATTTATATAACATGATCTTCTGATTTTATTGTCTCGCCTTTTCAAAGAAAAAAAGAGACATAGGAGTTGCTTTTCCGGCAGCGGCGGCAACATTCAAGCTTTGTGTTTAGGTCATTTTCTCACAAACTTTATGCACTAGACCTTTGAAACTTTGCTTATAGTTGTATCATGGGTGGTACATCGCAACGTGACAAAGCAAATGTGGAAGTGACCTTGACCCTCCAAGCAAAGGGCAGATAACTTAATAATTTTTAGGTTCAACTTTTGCATTTAGGTCACTTTTTCACAAACTGTATGCACTAGACCTTTAAAAATTTGCTTATAGTTGTATCTTGACCGGTACATCACAACGTGACAAAGCAAATGTGGAAGTGACCTTGACCCTCCAAGTAAGGGCAGATAACCTTATAATTTTTACCTTCAACTTTGGCGTTTAGGTCACTTTTTCACAAACTGTATGCACTAAGACCTTTCAAACTTTTCTTATAGTTGTATCTTGAGTGGTACATTGCAACGTGACAAAGAAAATGTGGATGTGACCTTCAACATCCAAGCAAAGGGCAGATAACTTTAATTGTTACATTTACATCACTTACTCATGAACTAGAATTATGCACTAGATGTTTTAAACCTAATTTATAGCTTAATCTTTGGAAGAAAACATATTCTATTTTGACATAGTTGTGTCTTCGGTAGTGCATCTTTTTTGGATGCCTGGATTTCATCTATGACCTTGACCTACTTTTTGGAGCTGATGATTTTTAGCTCTACTGGCCAAAGGCCTTCATTTTTCATCCGATCTTTACCAGATTGTTAACCAATAACAGCGGAGTTATGGCCCTTGATTTAGTTAAAAATGCTATAGTTTGCCTTGTTAATACGATAGGGTTTTCATTTACCAGATGTTTTGGCTTTTTTTTTTCTTATTAATAAGTATATTTTTTTTTTTTTTTTTTTTAATAGATATATATACATATATATATATATTTTTTTTGATTATTTTTTTTTTATTGATTTATTTATTGATTGATTTTTAGCTCTACTTCTACTGATCAGAGATCAGCAGCTCTACTGATCAGAGATCAGCAGAGCTTATGCCGTGGTGCGGCGTCCGTCGTCCGTCTGTCTGTCTGTCCGTAAACTTTTTTTTGTAGCGACTTCTTCTCTGAAACTACTGAATGGATTTTCATGAAACTTTACAGAAATGTTGCCCATGAAGTCTAGTTGATCCTAGCAAAAATTCATGTTGATGTGAAATTCAAGATGGCCGCCAAATCTAAAAATAGGTTTTTAAAAAGCAAGTTTGTAGCGGCTACTTCTTGAAAACTATAAGTGATATTGATATGGGACTTTCTCTAAAATGATCAGCATGACATGACGTTGGTCCTTGCCAAAAATTGTTTTGATTCAACGTTAAACATGGCTGCCAGCGGCCATCTTTGTTTACATAGAGTTATATCATGGAAACTTGTAGCGCCTACTCCTCTGAAACTACTTGGCGGATTTTCATGAAACTTTACAGGAATGTTGCTCTTAATGTCTTATTGATCCTAGCAAAATTTCAGATCGGCCAGAAATTCAGGATGGCCGCCACAGCTAAAAATAGATTTTTAAAAAAGTTTGTAGCGACTACGTCTTGAAAACTATAAGTGATATTGATATGGGACTTTTTGTAAAATGATCAGCATGACATGATGGTTATCAGAGTCAAACATTATTTTGATTCGATGTTAAACATGGCTGCCAGTGGCCATCTTTGTTTACATAGAGTTATATAATGAAAACTTGTAGCGACTACTCCTCTGAAACTACTTGACTGATTTTCAAGAAACTTCACAGGAATGTTGCTCTTGATGTCTAATTGATCTTAGCAAAATTTCAGGTTGGCCAGAAATTCAAGATGGCCGCCACAGCTAAAAATAATTTTTCAAAAAACAAGTCTGTAGCGACTACTTCCTGAAATCAAAATCAATCAGTAGAGCTTCAAGGTCATTGACCTCTTGTTTAATTTTTTTTTATTTTTTTATTTTTATTTTTATATATATTTTTTTTTTTTTTTTTTTTTTATTGTTTTTTTGTGTTAACGCCGTTTTAGCAGGAAGCATTGCTGTGCCTATTGCATTTTTTTTCCCCTGTTAATTGATTTTTGATGGAGTTTTGACGGCCCCTTGACATTTTTAGCTCTACTGATCAGAGATCAGCAGAGCTTATGCCATGGTGCGGTGTCCGTCGTCCGTCCTTCCTGTCCGTCTGTAAACTTTTATTTGTAGCGACTACTCCTCTGAAACTACTGAATGGATATTCATGAAACTTACAGAAATGTTGCCCATGAAGTCTAGGTGATCCTAGCCAAAATTCATGTTGATGTGAAATCCAAGATGGCCGCCAAAGCTACAAATAGCATTTTTAAAATACAAGTTTGTATTGAAAACTATGTGATATTGATATGGGACTTTTCTAAAATGATCAACATGACATGATGCTGGTCCTTGTCAAAAACCGTTTTGATTTGACGTTAAACATGGCTGCCAGCCACCATCTTTGTTTACATAGAGTTATATAGAAAAAACTTGTAGTGACTACTACTCTGAAACTACTTGGCGGATTTTCATGAAACTTTACAGGAATTGTTGCTCTTGATGTCTTATTGATCCTAGCAAAATTTCAGGTCAGCCAGAAATTCAAGATGGCCGCCAAAGCTAAAAATAGATTTTTAAAAAATAAGTTTGTAGCGACTACTTCTTGAAAACTATAAGTGATATTGATATGGGACTTGTTCTAAAATGATCAGCGTGACATGATGGTGATCCGAGTCGAACATTATTTTGATTCGACGTTAAACATGGCTGCCAGTGGCCATCTTTGTTTACATAGAGTTATATAGTAAAAACTTGTAGCGACTACTCCTCTGAAACTACTTGCCGGATGTTGATGAAACTTCACAGGAATGTTGCTCTTGATGTCTAGTTGATCCTAGAAAAATTTAAGGCTGGCCGGAAATTCAAAATAGCCACCACGGCTAAAAATAGATTTAAAATAAATAAATTTGTAGCGACTACTTCTTGAAAACTGTAAGTGATATTGATATGGGACATTTTCTAAAATGATCAGCATGACATGATGTTGATTCTTGTCGAGATTTATTTCGATGCGACTTTAAACATGGTTGTTAGCGGCCATCTTTGTTTACATAGATTTATATAGTAAAAACTTGTAGCGACTACTCCTCTGAGACTACTTGACGAATTTTTATGAAACTTCACAGGAATGTTGCTCTTGATGTCTAATTGATCTCAGATTTTTTTTTAGGTCAGCCGGAAATTCAAGATGGCTGCCATGGCTAAATACAGATTTTTAAAAAAAAGTTTGTAGCGACTACTTCTTGAAAATTGTAAGTGATATTGATATGGGATTTTTTCTGAAATGATCAGCATGACAAGATGTTGATCCCTGTCTAAAATTATTTTAATTTGACATTAAACCTGGGCACCAGTGGCCATCTTTGTTTACTTAGAGTATGTATAGTAAAAATTTGTAGTGACTACTCCTCTGAAACTACTAGACGGATTTTCATGAAACTTCACAGGAATGTTGCTCTTGATGTCTAGTTGATCCTAGCACAATTTCAGGTCAGGCGGAAATTCAAGATAGCCACCACGGCTAAACATAGATTTTTAAAAACAAGTTTGTAGCGACTACTTCTTGAAAACTGTAAGTGATATTGATATGGGATTTTTTCTGAAATGATCAGCATGACAAGATATTGATCCCTGTCTAAAATTATTTCAATTTGACATTAAACATGGCTGCCATTGGCCATCTTTGTTTACCTAGAGTTATATAGTAAAAACTTCCAACTTGTAGCGACTACTCCTCTGAAACTACTTGACAGATTTTTATGAAACTTCACAGGAATGCTGACCTAGCTATCAAAATCTATCAGTAGAGCTTCAAGGTCATTGACCTCTTGTTTTAATTTCTTGTCAGCGCTACTCCTCCTAAACGCCTTGTTGGATTTCGACGAAATTTGGCAGGAATCA
This sequence comes from Cyrtodaria siliqua, assembly GCA_037043455.1. Classification (NCBI taxonomy): domain Eukaryota; kingdom Metazoa; phylum Mollusca; class Bivalvia; order Adapedonta; family Hiatellidae; genus Cyrtodaria; species Cyrtodaria siliqua. The sequence goes on along the minus strand of JAWPHD010013883.1, from coordinate 10,563 downwards.
TCGGTAAGATGTCTAGTTGTGCATATCACGCTTTTGTTCCAGTTTGCTGATTTATGACGGAGTTACGGCACTGACATTTTTACTTTAAATTTCTTGTCGGCGCTACTCCTCCTAAATGGCTGGTTTAATTTCTACAAAATTTGGCAGGAAGCCTCAGTATGATGTCTAGTTGTGCAAAGCATGGTATATCAGTTAAATTTTGGACAAGTTCGAAAACCAGCTAGATCTCATTAGTAACGACAGGTTATGGCCCTTGATTTGTTAAAAAATTGAAAAATGCTATATTGTATTTTCCTTTGTTAAATCTGTAGTTACTTCATTTTTTATCTGATCTTTACCATATTTGTTTAGAGTGTTAATATATCCCCCTCCCCCACACTCCATTTTTATGAAATTTCATTCATGGAAGAAAGTGGGGCAAATTAAAAAATGCCCATGCCAGACTAGACACAGCAGACTTATTGCCCATGATTACCAGGTGAATAAGAGACGTTATAGCCAGTAGAGCCCTCTTGGGCCTCTTGTTTTTAATAGAATGGCATTTTGTTTTTAAATGTCATCTCAGCAAATGGCAAACTCGATTGTTTTTAGCTCTACTGATCAGAGATCAGCAGAGCTTATGCCGTGGTGCGGCGTCCGTCGTCCGTCCGTCCGTCTGTCCGTCCGTTAACTTTTATTTGTAGCAACTACTCCTCTGAAACTACTGGATGGTTATTCATAAAACTTTACAAAAATGTTGCCCATGAAGTCTAGTTGATCCTAGCAAAAATTCATGTTGATGTTAAATCCAAGATGGCCGCCAAAGCTAAAAATAGATTTTTTAAATACAAGTTTGTAGCGACTACTTCTTGAAAACTATAAGTGATATTGATATGGGACTTTTTCTAAAATGATCAGCATGACATGATGTTGGTCCTTGTCGAAAATCGTTTTGATTTGACGTTAAACATGGCTGCCAGCGGCCTTCTTTGTTTATATAGAGTTATATAATGAAAACTTGTAGCGACTACTCCTCTGAAACTACTTGACGGATTTTCATGAAACTTCACAGGAATGTTGCTCTTGATGTCTAATTGATCCTAGCAAAATTTCAGGTCGGCCGGAAATTCAAAATGGCCGCGACGGCTAAAAATAGATTTTTTAAATACAAGTTTGTAGCGACTACTTCTTGAAAACTATAAGTGATATTGATATGGGACTTTTTCTAAAATGATCAGCATGACATGATGTTGGTCCTTGTCGAAAATCGTTTTGATTTGACGTTAAACATGGCTGCCAGCGGCCATCTTTGTTTACATAGAGTTATATAATGAAAACTTGTAGCGACTACTCCTCTGAAACTACTTGACGGATTTTCATGAAACTTCACAGGAATGTTGCTCTTGATGTCTAATTGATCCTAGCAAAATTTCAGGTCGGCCGGAAATTCAAGATGGCCGCGACGGCTAAAAATAAATTTTCAAAATACAAGTTTGTAGCGACTACTTCTTGAAAACTATAAGTGATATTGATATGGGACTTTTTCTAAAATGATCAGCATGACATGATGTTGGTCCTTATCAAAAATTGTTTTGATTCGACGTTAAACGTGGCTGCCAGCGGCCATCTTTGTTTACATAGAGTCATATAGTAAAAACTTGTAGCGACTACTCCTCTAAAACTACTTGGCGGATTTTCATGAAACTTTACAGGAATGTTGCTCTTAATGTCTTATTGATCCTAGCAAAATTTCAGATCGGCCAGAAATTCAAGATGGCTGCCACAGTTAAAAATAGATTTTTAAAAAATAAGTTTGTAGCGACTACTTCTTGAAAACTATAAGTGATATTGATATGGGACTTTTTCTAAAATGATCAGCATGACATGATGGTTATCCGAGTCGAACATTATTTTGATTCGACATTAAACATGGCTGCCAGTGGCCATCTTTGTTTACATAGAGTTATATAATGAAAACTTGTAGCGACTACTCCTCTGAAACTACTTGACAGATTTTCATGAAACTTCACAAAAATGTTGCTCTTGATGTCTAATTGATCCTAGCAAAATTTCAGGTCGGCCGGAAATTTAAGATGGCCGCCATGGCTAAAAATAGATTTTCAAAATACAAGTTTGTAGCGACTACTTCTTGAAAACTATAAGTGATATTGATATGGGACTTTTTCTAAAATGATCAGCATGACATGATGGTTATCCGAGTCGAACATTATTTTGATTCGACATTAAACATGGCTGCCAGTGGCCATCTTTGTTTACATAGAGTTATATAATGAAAACTTGTAGCGACTACTCCTTTGAAACTACTTGACGGATTTTCATGAAACTTCACAGAAATGTTGCTCTTGATGTCTAATTGATCCTGGCAAAATTTCAGGTCGGCCGGAAATTCAGGATGGCCGCCATGGCTAAAAATAGATTTTCATGCAAGTTTGTAGCGACTACTTCTTGAAAACTATAAGTGATATTGATATGGGACTTTTTCTAAAATGATCAGCATGACATGATGTTGGTCCTTATCAAAAATCGTTTTGATTCGATGTTAAACGTGGCTGCCAGCGGCCATCTTTGTTTACATAGAGTTATATAGTAAAAACTTGTAGCGACTACTCCTCTGAAACTACTTGGCAGATTTTCATGAAACTTTACAGGAATGTTGCTCTTAATGTCTAATTGATCCTAGCAAAATTTCAGATCGGCCAGAAATTCAAGATGGCTGCCACAGTTAAAAATAGATTTTTAAAAAATAAGTTTGTAGCGACTACTTCTTGAAAACTATTAAGTGATATTGATATGGGACTTTTTCTAAAATGATCAGCATGACATGATGGTTATCGGAGTCAAACATTATTTTGATTCGACATTAAACATGGCTGCCAGTGGCCATCTTTGTTTACATAGAGTTATATAATGAAAACTTGTAGCGACCTCCTCTGAAACTACTTGACGGATTTTCATGAACTTCACAGGAATGTTGCTCTTGATGTCTAATTGATCCTAGCAAAATTTCAGGTCGGCCGGAAATTCAAGATGGCCGCCACGGCTAAAAATAAATTTTCAAAAAACAAGTTTGTAGCGACTACTTCCTGAAATCAAAATCAATCAGTAGAGCTTCAAGGTCATTGACCTCTTGTTAGTTACTAAAATGTTTACAAACTTTCATTTAAGCATCATTGACCTTTTTATTTTTAAGTCCAGCCCCCGTTAGGCGAGACATGTGAATCCACGGATTTCTTGTGTTAATTTTTAAACCCGATAATTTGGTTGTTTGAAATGTGTGACCGAATAATTAATAATGAAACCTTTTTTTTTAAACATTAATTTGTTTTTTTAGCTCTACTGGCCAAAGGCCAGGCGAGATTATGGGATTGCTTTTCGTCCGTCGTCCTCCAATATTACTTGCGAGGGCCCCTCTCAGATTAATTTTTTTCATGGCCGCCATTCATCCAAGATGGCTGTCATGGCTAAAACTAGGTCAAATGTAAGGAAATTTCAAACGACATCTCCTCCGAAACCACTTGTTCCATTCTTTTGAAATATCATAAACATGTTCCTTGGGTTGGCGTCTGTCAAGTTTGTGTTTTTTTGTTATCGTCGAATAACCAAAATAGCCGCCACAATGACCCAAAGTTAACATAGTTATATAGGAAAACATTAACAATTTCATCTTCTCTGAAACCACTTGAAGGATTTTGATGAAACTTAAATCACAATGATCTTTGGGATAGTCCCTCTCAGATTTGTGTTTATTTTGCAGCTGCCAGTCATCCAAGATGGCCGCCATGGCTAAAACTAGGTCAAATTAAGGAAATTTCAAACAACATCTCCAAAACCACTTATTCCATTCTTGTGAAATATCATGTACATGTTCCTTGGGTTGGCCTCTATCAAGTTTGTGTTTTTCTTTATAGTCGAACAATCAAAATGGCCACCACGGTGACCCAACGTTTACATAGAGTTATATAGGAAAAGGTTGAAAATGACATCTTCTCTGAAACCTCTTGAAGGATTTTGATGAAACTTAAATCACCATAATATTTGGGACAGTCCCTCTCAGTTTTTTGTTTTTCGCGGCCACCAGTCATCCAAGATGACCGCCATGTCTAAAACTAGGTCAAATTTAAGGAAATTTTAAACAATATCTCCTCCGAAACCACATTCCATTCTTGTGAAATATCATAAACATGTTCCTTGGGTTAGCATCTATCAAGTTTTTTTTTTTTCGTTATCGTCGAATAATCAAAATGGCCACCACAGCAGCCCAAATTTAACATAGAGTTTATATAGGAAAACGTTAAAAATGACATCTTCTCTGAAACCGCTTGAAGGAATTTGAAGGACTTGAAACTTTGACACAATGATCTTTGGGTTAGTCCCCCTCAGATTTTTGTTTTTGGGGCCTCCAGTCGTCCATGATGGCCACCATGGCTAAACTTAGGTCAAATTTAAGGACATTTATCAAACGTTATATTACTACTTATTTCATTCTAAATATCATATACATGTTTCTGTTATTGGCCTCTTATCAAGTGTGTGTTTTTCGTCAAATATTCAAAATAATCAAATAACCCACAGTTTACAGTCCTAGAGTTATAGAGGAAACATGTTTCTTGGGTTGGCCTCTATCATGTATATGGTTTTGAATCACATCATACCAGTAGGGCGTCTACAGGCTCACTTGGTCCTCTTTAAATATTGGTTTTGAATTTTTCGTTTTTGCAAAGTTTAAGGTCGGAGGGTTTGAGAATCAAAAAATTCAAAAACTCAGGCCTTACAAAAGACATATGTCTTTTATATATATCGGTATTGTTAATTTATTTAAACACATATATTTTGAAGAAAATATGTAAGATTTCAAATTTAAAGTGTATTTCATTTATATTTCGTTTGTGTTAACATTTTTTGTTTTATTAAATGGTAACATTATTTAGTATTTTATTAACATTTCAGTGCTCCATGCTTTATTCTGACATCGTCAATTTCAACTTCAAAGCAAGGAAGAGTGCATCTACTTATTTATATTAATCATAGTTCTCCTTTTTCAATATTCATAAAAAATCATAATTGTAATTTAGGAATACCATTGACAATGCTACTTTGTTTAAATCATTTGATTTCTTATGATGTGAATCTTAAAGGTTTCCGTCAATGAATGCAATATCGAAAAAGTCCATGTATTATTTGAGCAGCCATCGTAGATTGTTGCATACTTTTTAATATAAACATGGGGGAATTATATTTTTGTCTTCAGAAATTTGACTGATGGCAGTATTGTGATACAGACTGATCTTGGAATGTATCCTTTAAGAAGATCACGTTAAGAGGTAAATTGAAATTTTAAGGTTATCATTAGAACATAAAACTTGCTGAACACAAATTATTGTTTTTGTTTTTTATATAGTTAATGGAAGCTTTGTTCAGTCCAGTGAAGTTATCCTTAGTTGTAAAGTTATTAGGTAGAGTAGTAGATCTATTAACGATAAGGTATATTATGTAACTTACATAAGTTATGAATCTGAACTCCGCTACTACAATATAAACGCTAAACTGGTCAGGCAAAAATCAATTCTATTTTATCGTTGCCAAAGCGTCAAACTATGAGTTACCAACTCTCAATTCATTTTTCACATATATTCAATTACGGGTATTTTAAGTATCTGTGAATAAATCTTAGACATTTTATCAGTACATGCATTATTTTATGACCAACACATGGATAGAATTTTCCCCGAGGTCAGTATAAGTGTAGGAAGATTGACTACTGTAAAATGAATATGAATGGCTAATGATATTTCAGATGGTCATAATTGCCACAAATACAGAAACCATTACCCAGACTGCAACGGCCAATGTCGTCATCTTGCGTAACCAGAACTGACCAATGTTTACTGAACCTGTATACACTGCAAGGTCTCGGAGATTGACACTCCCGTTTAGCTTACAGTTCTAGCGACTGATGCTGATGGTGTAAGTTTATACCTAACGCACATGTGTCATGTTAAAAGATAAATGGCCATCCCTATTTGTAATATTATTAATTAACAGATTTAACTCTTAAACGTATGAACATTTCTTGATAGTACCTGAGAGAAGCCTATATATATTTAAATCCGCTACTAAGTTGTATGTAAAAAGTATTGTTTGCATGACGTAGATGCTACTTTTACCACTGCATAACTGTACCGGGAAATGAGGTAAATCTGAATTGTATAGCTGCACAACTATTGCCAGATAATTGATAAATACATTTACCTGTGGATTAATTTACCTGTTTAAAGTTTTCTAGGTCATCAGATAAAATCTTATTCTCGCTTTTCACAGATATTGCAATGTGTAAATTGTAAATATCTATTGTTGTGTATTTATTTCAATTTAAATAAACATAAACATGTTCATGAAACAAAACATGGCCGGAGAACTTTAACTAATACTTTAATGTCATCTTGACCAAAGGCTCAAAGACAGCTAATATGACCATTTTTTGTTCATAGTCCATACTTCTGTTAACTTTGCAAAATTGAAAAATCTTCTCTTAAATTACCAGACCTGTTTTTTAGCTCTACTGATCAGAGATCAGCAGAGCTTATGCCGTGGTGCGGCGTCCGTCGTCTGTCCGTCCGTCTGTCCGTCCGTCCGTCCGTCCGTTAACTTTTATTTGTAGCGACTACTCCTCTGAAACTACTGGATGGATATTCATAAAACTTTACAGAAATGTTGCCCATGAAGTCTAGTTGATCCTAGCAAAAATTCATGTTGATGTGAAATCCAAGATGGCCGCCAAAGCTAAAAATGGATTTTTTAAATTCAAGTTTGTAGCGACTACTTCTTGAAAACTATAAGTGATATTGATATGGGACTTTTTCTAAAATGATCAGCATGACATGATGTTGGTCCTTGTCGAAAATCGTTTTGATTTGACATTAAACATGGCTGCCAGCGGCCATCTTTGTTTACATAGAGTTATATAATGAAAACTTGTAGCGACTACTCCTCTGAAACTACTTGACGGATTTTCATGAAACTTCACAGAAATGTTGCTCTTGATGTCTAATTGATCCTAGCAAAATTTCAGGTCGGCTGGAAATTCAAGATGGCCGCCATGGCTAAAAATAGATTTTCAAAATGCAAGTTTGTAGCGACTACTTCTTGAAAACTATAAGTGATATTGATATGGGACTTTTTCTAAGATGATCAGCATTACATGATGTTGGTCCTTGTCAAAAATCATTTTGATTAGATGTTAAACATGGCTGTCAGCGGCCATCTTTGTTTACATAGAATTATATAATGAAAACTTGTAGCGACTACTCCTCTGAAACTACTTGACGGATTTTCATGAACTTCACAGGAATGTTGCTCTTGATGTCTAATTGATCCTAGCAAAATATCAGGTCGGCCGGAAATTCAAGATGGCCGCCACGGCTAAAAATAAATTTTCAAAAAACAAGTTTGTAGCGACAAACTTCCTGAAATCAAAATCAATCAGTAGAGCTTCAAGGTCATTGACCTCTTGTTTATCTTACCCATTTTTGTTATTTTTGCAAGTGTCTATAATGGACAAAGTATCAGGTGAGTTAAATTCAGTGAAATTTGCCTTCTTGTTTTAATAAACAATGAAAATTGCCAGTAGTAATTAACAAAAGTATCGTGTTTTAAACAATGACATTGTTCTAGCAAATCACTCAGGCTTGTATGGAACCTTAGTCTTTCGACCTGCCTAAGTATAAATACGTTGAACGAGGGACAGTCAACCACTTGCGATACGAGCACCTTACCTTTGCTTGCATTGTGTTTTAATAATTTGCAAATTTATACTTAAAATTTAATATTCTAGTAACCATGGTAACTGTTATGTTTCCTTTCCACAAAGTACTTGTACGTATAGGAATTACTGACTGTCCCTCGTAAACGGGCGTGGTCTATTATAAACGCTCGGACGTATCCCGCATTAATACTTAGTTCCGATTTATTTAATTTAAATCCTGTCTTCTACACTTGAGACATTATTTTAAATTTATATATATTTGAAGAAAAAATAACATTTTAAAAGTAACTGGATCAGCAATTACACAAGTCGGAACTATGTATCTAGTCCAATAATTCAATAAACTGTAGATACACACACACACACACACACACACACACACATACACACACACACACATACACACACACACACACACACACACACACACACACACACACACATACACACACACACACACACACACACACACACACACACACACACACATGGAAGTCTGAGTGAATATGCTGATAAAGATATATCCCAATGTTTTCCTTAATTCAATGATTTACACTTTAGCTCGACTTTTTGCAGAAAAGACAAGCTATTCTATTAGTTATATGCCCCTTTTTTGTACTTCGTTTCTTGGTTAACATTTTTTTGTAAGCTTATATCTCAGAAACCGCCTGTCAGAACTCGATACAACTTCATATATGTATTGACAGTATTAATAGATAACATGCCACGCACAAGTGAAATAACTCGGCAGCCTATTTTGGCAAAGTATGCCACTTTTTATACTTGATCAATATTTTGGTTAACCTTTTTCGGTAAGCTCATATCTCAGAAACCGCCTGGCAGAACTCAAGAAAAGTTCACGTATGTATTCAGTATAAATAGATATCTCAGAAACTCCTTGACAGAAAGTTTACACGTGTATTCACTATCACAAAAGGAACTCGTACAAACAAGTGCTGTTATAGATTTTACAGGATTATGCCCCCTTTTTCGACTTAGTTGCACAACAAATAGAGAAGGCTTCGAAAAGTTGAATGTGCTGTTTTACGACAGCTCTTGTTTTTAATGTTGAAAAATATTACTGATCACTTTCAGTCTAGTTTTGAATATTTTAAGAGATGGTCATATTTAAAAAAAAAAAATCGCACTGTCCAAGAGACACAACTCCATACATTGTGTTGAAATATGCATAAACTAGAAAATGTGGTCATAGAACCAAATGCCCTACTTAAGTGTGATCAGTTACTTTGAAAACTGAGTAACCAACTTGTTTAGTCTCTAATAGTTAAAGGTAAGTAATTTCAGATACATATAATTACACTTATGTAGATCTGTGTGAATTTAGTTTATCCCATTATTATAACTTGCAGTGGGAGTGTAATAAAGCCATGATGTATTTATCATGTCCCATTATTATAACTGGCAGTGGGAGTGTAATAAAGCCATGATGTATTTATCATGTCCCATTATTATAACTGGCAGTGGGAGTGTAATAAAGCCATGATGTATTTATCATGTCCCATTATTATAACTGGCAGTGGGAGTGTAATAAAGCCATGATGTATTTATCATGTCCCATTATTATAACTGGCAGTGGGAGTGGAATAAAGCCATGATGTATTTATCATGTCCCATTATTATAACTGGCAGTGGGAGTGTAATAAAGCCATGATGTATTTATCATGTCCCATTATCATAACTTGCAGTGGGAGTGTAATAAAGCCATGATGTATTTATCATGTCCCATTATTATAACTGGAAGTGGGAGTGTAATAAAGCCATGATGTATTTATCATTAACATTCTACGGTAAGTTTTTTTACTTGTGATGTTCGGGGCAATCTCACCTTCATAGTTTACGGTAATTACGGTAATTACGAAAATCCGTCCATTAATTATCACTTATTGTTAATTAATTGGCTATTCTATAAACTGTCTAAAATTACGGTACTCAACTTGGGCAAACCCTAAAACCTGTGAAATCAGTACACCGAGACACACTTTACACGCGGGTAGTGGAACTGTCAGGTTCTAGTCACATGTGTAGTTAATGCTGGCTAGTGCGGACTGTGTAATAGTATACTGGGCTATATGCGATTCAATCCACAACAGTGAACTAATAAAAAATGTGTAAACAATGAACTAATGAACAATTATGACATGTTGTTTATTATATTAAATTATTATATTTTGTTTGAAATGTAGCAATAAATTTTATTGAATAATGAGACAATGCAATTTTTAAAAATGTTGATTATTTTATTACGAAATAAAAACATACAAAGTATTGCAAAAAATAAATAAAGAAAAAAACAAACAAAATTATAAAATAGTCGTGTTCTTTGTCCATTTAATTGCACCATCATGTTATTCCTCAAATCGAAGCTAAAAAAAAATAAGGCATGCCATGCTTAAAGTATGAAATAAAAAATATTTGATCTCTGTACATCGCATAGCACTTTACCTGTGTGAGCGAGTCCGTATTTTTTTGCTGGTAATGCCAGATAATGGAATGGCCCACTAGCTACCAAAACAACCCGTAACACCTACATTGGAATGGTTTTACCTGGTGTAAACAATTGTTTCAACACGCGCCTGACCGATTACACAGAATTTATATGGATGTTTGTAAACATGGGTCAGTAATAATGTAACTGTTTCAAAATGGCTCGTTAATAACAGTAAAAAATCACAATCAAAAACTTTTTATTTAATTGCATCAAACAAGTTACAATTAAATTCATTGAAGTATATTCTGCTGCTTCTGTTGGTAATTATCGGGATGCAATCAGCAATTAGAAG
>JAWPHD010013882.1:0-65122 GCA_037043455.1 Cyrtodaria siliqua | reverse complement strand
AAAGCTAACAATCTCAGAACAAGGATCACCGTTCAAATTATCTTCCAAGACGTAGTTAAAATGTTACGGTCGTTTCACCGTGACTTTGACCTCCTAAACTGGACGAAAATCAGCGTCAGTTACCTTAATCCGAGTCTTCTCTGACTATAAAAGCCTTTTTTGTTCTTTTTTTTTAAATGCCTACATTACGAGACAGTAATACATCAACCTAATATATGCAGTCAAACACTTGATGTAAAACCCCATTCAAATCAAATGAATCTTTTTTAAAACGCAGTCGTCATAAGGCCCCATGTAATGAATGAATTTATGAATGAATGCATTCAGGAATTCATAAATAATGGTGTTTTGCGGTACGTCAACACAAAAAATATGTCATATTGTGCGCAAAACCCATGGAAGTAACGAAAAAGAAGTAAATATAAAGAAATGACATTCATGTCAACATTCGCAATATCTCGTACACCGCTTCGCCACAAGAATGACGGGATTGACCGAGCGTTCACGATTGTCATGTCAATAACAAACGATGTATTTATAGTAACCCGTGCTGTAGCATGGTCACTGAAAATTCTCTGTCAGGGAGAATGGCAGGGAGATGAAATGCACATGCTACAAAAGAAATAGAGTATGGTTTCATTTCGTTGGTTAATTTAAATACCTCGTTGGGCTACGCCCATCTCGATGTTTAAATTAACCAGCTCAATGAGACAATACTCTATCTATTACTTAGTTGAAACAAACAATTAAAGCATTCGCGCAAATCTTTTTCAAGATAAGTCTAAAATTAGATACAAAAATCGAACAGGAAAATAGCATTCAAGGACGACAGTCAACTACAAACACACACAGAAGCAAACTTGAACAAATTTTAAGATGAATAAAATGGCAAATAAGACATCACAAACACAAAAGTGTTGACAATAGGGCTAACCGGCTTGGAACAGTCAGTCGCAAAAAAGGCCGATGGGGGTTTAAACCAGGTTCTAGGGTGCACCAAACCTCACACTTACCCTACTGTCATCCCAATAAAACTTGACATTGGAAATAAAGAAATCCCCGCCATGAACTTTTCTCTAACCAACAAGGCAGCATTAATAGGCAACAAAGATGCTCGGGTATATATAAATACAAAAAAATAGCCTAGAACGCCATAAAGAAGGTACTCAATGACTTGACAGAAGCCAGAGCAACAAAAAGACAAGATTGCATACACACATCAAACGTCACCATCCTTTAGGCAGACGTCATCATAGGGTCCACAGCCTGTGCGGTCATCGTACAATTAAAGAGGAAAGCATATTGGCGAACTGTAAATGGGTCCACCACCAAGCAATGATAGGATCATAACCTCTTTTGATAAACATTTTAACAAGTTTAACAAAGATAGTATAAAACTGATCATGACCAAAGGTCTTACGAAGTTTGTAAATCACGTCACCATAGAAATCAGGTTGTGATAGTCCTTGTTGCAGAAGGGTTTTGAACTTGAGTTTTATCTAACTTTAGATACGAAAGGTCAATCGATTTGTTTACCGGATCAACAGACTTGCATTACGATATTATAGAAGGATAGAGAAGAAGAGATAGTGTTATAGTATAATCATACAATGTATAGTAAAGGGAAGGCTAGAATCGTAATATACAATCGTTTTTCAGGATTTTTTAAATACCTTTTTACTATTTCGTGCGTAAATTTCTCTCTGCGATCGGGTCAGTAAAGAGTCAGGGGTTCACAGGTTGGCCATCATTAAAGTCCCTATCCCGCCATCAACAGGCACATTTTACAACAGATGTACACCGTTTCTAAACCTACTGACGACGAGGTATATATATATATAACTTCGAGTTTGAGAATCCAAATTCTATAGATGCAATATCAACGACTTTAAATTTAACCAGCCAGGCCAATCCCCAAAAATGGAGCGTGGAATTAAGAGGTACCAACTCATAATTAATTGTACGCATATTCAATCACGGGTATTTTATGAACCCATGAATTATACAATCCTTTTAATCATTACATATACATTAGTATATGCCCCTTACACCTGGACAGTGTTGATAAACGGTTTTGATGTGTACTTTTGCCGTTATTTGGCGGGTTCGTTTCTTTAAATAAGAAACACTTTCGAAATCCGTTTAGTGGTTCTTGAGAATATTTTTTAAGGTTTCAACCCTTCATGGCAACGGCGGCCATCTTGTAATTATTTAACTTTAACCTCTCATTGTAGCATGGTCACTGAAATTCTTTTTGTATTTGCACAAGTGTATGTCGTTTAATTGAAAATAAACACCTGTCAGAATAAATGGTGTACTACAACTACTATTTGTAGCATGATCACTGAAAATTCTCTTTGTAATAGCACAGGTGTAAATCGTTTAATTGAAAATAAAATATGGTATACTACAACTACCATTTACTGGAAGTTAGGGTATGGCAGGGAGTTGAAATGGACATGCTACAAAACAAATAAAGTATGGTTTCATCTCGTTGGTTAATTTAAACACCTCGATGGCTACGCCCATCTCGATGTTTAAATTAACCAACTCAATGAGACTATACTCTATCTATTACTTGTAGCATACTCTATCTATTACTTGTAGCATACTCTATCTATTTCTTATGTAATAGATAGAGTATGGTTTCATTGAGTTGGTTCATTTAAACATCGAGATTGGCGTAGCCCATCATAAGTAATAGATAGAGTATGGTCTCATTGAGTTGGTTAATTTAAACATCGAGATGGGCCGAGATGGGCGTAGCCATCGAGGTGTTTAAATTAACCAACGAGATGAAACCATACTTTATTTGTTTTGTAGCATGTCCATTTCAGCTCTATTTCAGTTATTCTCACTGTTATTCTCACAGTTATTCTGACAAGTCTTATTTTCAATTAAACGATTTACACCTGTGTCTGAATAAAGAGAATTGTCTGTGACCATGCTACAATGGAAGTTAGAGTATGGCAGGCAGCTGAAATGGACATGCTACAAAACAAATAGTATGGTCTCATCTCGTTTGTTAATTTAAACACATCGATGGGCTACCCCTTCTTGATGTTTAAATCAACCAATGAGATGAGACCATACTCTTTTTGTTTTAGATAGAGTATGTTCTCATCTCGTTGGTTGATTTAAAAAATCGCGAGATCCATCGAAATCAACGAGATGAGGCCATACTCTATAAGTTTTGTAGCATGTCCATTTCATCTGTCTGCTATACTCTAACTTCCAGTAATTGGTAGTTAGAGTACACCATTTATTCTGAAAGGTGTTTTTTTCAATTAAACGATTTAAACATGTGCAAATACAAAAGGAATTTCAGTGACCATGCTACAAATACACATTAATGACCACAGTGTACCATTGTCCTTATCGACTCATGCTGGTTGACGTTTTACTCAACATCTTGTATCTGGCACAATGTAGATTGTAGGTAAGTCTTCTGCACTGGAACATATGGAAGTACAGTCATCCATCTTGGATGTGGCGTTGACCTAATTTTAACAAATTTAAAAAACATTCACCTAAAGATCATCCATGTTTATGTGCAATTTGTCAAAATTGACCAAGTTGTTTAACGGAATACTCACATGCCAAATTGTCAGAACCAATCAGTCTTATTTCGTAGTAGTTTCGTATATTTTTTTGAAATATCTTAACATTGTCTTGTTTAAAAAATGTTGCTTTATATAAGGCTCTAACCCCAAACCTTCGGTTCAGTAGACACATAGTAGACGACGCTGGTTTGCTGCGGTATTAAATAGTATATTACAAAAGCCATGATCTGAAATCTGATTGGTTCCGATAATTTGGCATGTGAACGATCCCTTAAGCAAAAGTTATGATTTGATTTGTATGGTAGTGCGTCATTTTCAACACATGTAAGGTTATATATGACGGTCGATTTTTTGTGGTGGAGGTAGACCACCCACTTTTCCTGGGTAGAACCAGTACTGTACATCTCCAGTCATAGAATCGACACTTCGAACCGGCAGCGGTGTGAGGCGAAGGTTTACAACGCAACGTCTTAACGATTCGGCCACGGAAACGCTTTAACCATGGACGAAAACGGACGAAGAGTGACCCCAAGATAAGCTCAGGTGAGCTAACACACAATAAAAGATTGCCGGGTGTGTATGTGTGGCTGTTTCTGATCAACTTTGGCTGGTAAGTCTCACTGATATAAACATTGGGATCAAGTTCGGTAAGATCAGACGAAAAATCTAGTAGCTCTAAAGTTCAACAAAGTACAGATTAAGGGCCATAACTCTTGTGTTAATAATCTGATTTAGCTGGTTTTCAAACTTACCACAGCGTTTATTAATATCAACAATATGGCCAAGTTTGGTAAACTGGAGATGATAAGGCAACATTAATCACTTTTAAAGTAACTATCCCGCCAAAAACAGCCAAATACATATTTTGAAAATCCAAACTCTATAGATACAATATAAATGGCTTTAACCGACCAGGCCAAACCCCAACACTGGAGCATCGAATGGAAGAGTTACCAAGTCATACCATACACTTTTAATCAGCACATGTACATTATTATATGATATAATATTAGCATCCTATCAAAAAATGGTCAAGATCAGATGGAAAATGAAGGAGCTAGTATTTTCACAAGGCACAATATGGCACTTTCAATAAATCAAGGGCCATAACACTAGTATTACTACTCCGATATGGCTGGCTTATGAACATATCAGAGCTTATCAACAATCTGGCTAATTTTGGTAGATACATAGTACCAAATGAACGTACAAGAGAGTTTGCAAGCCAAAATATGGCATTTTCAATAAATCAAGGGCCACAACTCTGGTGTTACTAGTCCGATATCGCCGGTTTTCAAACTCGCTTGAGCGATATCAATAGTCTAGCTAAGTTTGGTAAAGATCAAATGTATAATGAAAATGCAAAAATGTTCTCAATGCAGACTATTGCATTTTTCTATAGATCAAGGACCATAACTCCGGTCACAGTGGTGCTAATAATCCGATATAGCTAGTTTTCGAAAGAAATTATCCGATTTTTCATCAATATCAACAATCTGGCCAAGTTTGGTAAATATCAAATACAAAATGATGGTTCTAGAGTGTTCACAAGGCAGAATATGGCATTTTCAATAAATCAAGGGCCAAAACTCCGGTATTACTAATCCGATTTAGCCGTTTCCGAACTTGTCCGAGCATGCATCAATATCAACAATCTGGCTAAGTTTGGTAAAGATCAAATACAAAATGCAGGTGCTAAAGCGTGTTCACAAGGCAGAATAAGTCATTTTTTCAAAAATGGGCCATGAATCTGGTGTTACTCATCTGCTCCGACTGGTTTTCGAACTTGTCCGAGCTTTCACTGATATAACGACCCTAATAAAGCTTGGTAAAGGTCAAATTAAAAATTAAGGCTCTATCCTGTTTAAAAGGCAAAAGTTAATAGACGGACGGACGGACTGACAGACAAATCGTCATCGCATTAGGTTGATTGGCCAGCTTTGTCCAGTAGAGCTAAACACTGTTAACTTTCAATACACTGGTCAAAGAAAACATGGATTATAATGTTTTGTTGTTTTATTTATATTTCAAGTACATTTCAAATTCAAATACAATATTTTAAAATGCAAGGCAAATCAAAGGACATACTTATTTCTAATTTTCTATAAACAACTCATTTACACAAATATGTAAAAAGAAAGTTCATTAATAAATTCAAACTGACATTGTTATGAAAAAACATAGTTTTTCATAATGTCACATTAACACAGTTCAGAACAAAGTTGTTATTTTATTGTGTATTTTCTTCTGATAACTGATTAATTTTTATTTATAACTTATAAAATGTTATTTAATCCAGACATAATTCAGTTAATGCCATTGCTGACTTTATACTCAGAGAATTAAGAAGTATTGTTTTACCAAAGACGTAAAGGCTTTAGCTAATGTTTGTGCAGTGAAATAATGTGTATTTGAAGTGTTCTGTGTTTAGAATAAATAGTTTGACTTTATATACATAGTAAAAACAGATATATAACAAATTATCACAGACTTAAAATAATGAAAAGATTTATACAAACATACTGTCCTTGTCTTGTCTCTATTTTATAATTTATAAAATTGCCAGGACACTTCATCAGTCAAGATGCAAATGTCCCTACACATATACAAAACATGTATCAATAAACAAATCCAGTTATTAACGGAACATTGATTTAAATTCCATACACTGTGATTCTAAAATGCAGTTCTAAAACATCATTCATTAATAAAACACTTATAGGCAGGGAAACATAGAAAGAAAATAATTTCAAAAAACAAATAAATAATAATTTCATTTTCGGACATGATTTTGTAAATAAAAAAAATAAGAACAATACAGCTAATATAATACTTGAGATAATTCATTTCAAGTAAGTGCTGTTTCAGTAAACAAACATGTACAATATATTCAGTAACATACTGCATCATGCTCTCTTCTTGGTAGTCTATCATAAATATCATGTTTCAAATTGCCACCTGTATAAAAGAAATGTTTGTAACAAATGTAGAGAAACGTTTACAAAATTAACAAAGCTAACAATCTCAGAACAAGGATCACGGTTGAATTATCTTCCAAGACGTATGTAAACAACAGGTCATGATATTAGCATGGCAGTGTATGCTTTATAACATGTGCCGCCTCCACGACGGTTTGTGCTGCTGGTCGGCGTATTCTGGGGTCGTGGACAGGTATGTTGAGTCTGTAATGAATAAGAATTGTGCAAATTTATGATCAATAATATTAGAATTATAAATAATTAAATATTCAAAAGGGTGAACAAGAATAGAAATGAAGATGCTGAGGAGGCTGATGAGGATGATGATGATGATGATGAAGCTGATGATGATGGTGATGATGATGATGATGGAGTTGATGATGATGGTGGTGGTGATGATGATGATGGTGGTGGTGGTGGTGATGTTGATGATGTTGATGGTGGTGATGATGATGACGATAATGATGATGATGATGAAGAAGCTGATGATGATGATGATGATGATGATGATGATGATGGTGGTGATGATGATGAAGCTGATGATGATGATATTCATTATCATTAAATATTGGGAAGGATAAAGATGATAATGATGATGATGAGCTGATGATGATGATGATGATGACAATGACGATGATGATGATGAATCGATTATATATGTCATGTGGTACAATGCCCTGATGTTCTATGTAATGTGGTCCTATATGTATGTCATGTAGGCAGTCATGTCATGTGATCGAATGCCCTGATGTTCTATGAAATGTTGTCCTTGATGTATGTCAGGTATGCAGCCATATGTCATGTGACCGAATGCCCTGGTGTTCTATGTAATGTTGTCCTTGATGTATGACATGTAGGCAGTGATGTCATGTGATCCAATGCCCTGATGTTCAATGTAATGTTGTCCTTGATGTATGTCATGTAGGCAGTCATGTCATGTGATCCAATGCCCTGATGTTCTATGGAATGTTGTCATTGATATATGCCATGTAGGCATTCATGGCATGTGATAAAATGCCCTGATGTTCTATGTAATGTTGTCCTTGATGTATGTCATGTAGGCAGTCATGTCATGTGATCAAATGCCCTGATGTCCTATGTAATGTTGTCCTTGATGTATGTCATGTAGGCAGTCATGTCATGTGATCAAATGCCCTGATGTTCTATGTAATGTTGTCCTTGATGTATGTCATGTAGGCAGTCATGTCATGTGATCCAATGCCCTGATGTTCTATGTAATGTTGTCCTTGATGTATGTCATGTAGGCAGTCACGTCATGTGATCCAATGCCCTGATGTTCTATGCAATGTTGTCACTGATGTATGTCATGTAGGCAGTCATGTCATGTGATCCAATGCCCTTATGTTCTATGTAATGTTGTCCTTGATGTATGTCATGTAGGAAGTCATGTCATGTGATCGAATGCCCTGATGTTCTATGTAATGTTGTCCTTGATGTATGTCATGTAGGAAGTCATGTCATGTGATCGAATGCCCTGATGTTCTATGTAATGTTGTTCTTGATGTATGTCATGTAGGCAGTCATGTCATGTGATCGAATGCCCTGATGTTCTATGTAATGTTGTCCTTGATGTATGTCATGTAGGAAGTCATGTCATGTGATCCAATGCCCTGATGTTCTATGTAATGTTGTCCTTGATGTATGTCATGTAGGCAGTCATGTCATGTGATCAAATGGCCTTATGTTCTATGTAATGTTGTCCTTGATGTATGTCATGTAGGCAGTCATGTCATGTGATCCAATGCCCTGATGTTCTATGTAATGTTGTCCTTGATGTATGTCATGTAGGCAGTCATGTCATGTGATCAAATGCCCTGATGTTCTATGGAATGTTGTCATTGATATATGCCATGTAGGCATTAATGGCATGTGATAAAATGCCTTGAGGTTCTATATGTAATGTGATCCTACATATATATATCATATTTGTGGTTATATGTCATGTGGTTCAATACCTTGAGGTTCTATATGTAATGCGGTCCTAGATGTATGTCATATATGGAGTCATATGTCATGTGGTCCAATATCTTGAGGTTCTATATGTAATGTGGTCCTATATGTATGTCATATATGGGGTCATATGTCATGTGGTCCAATACCTTGAGGTTCTATATGTAATGCGGTCCTATATGCATGTCATATATGGAGTCATATGTCATGTGGTCCAATTCCATGAGGTTCTATGTAATACGGTCCTATATGTATGTCATATATGCAGTCATATGTTATGTGGTACATTGTCGTGTGCTTCTATGTCATGCAGTCCTAGATGGATTTCATGTATGCTGTCATATGTCACGTGGTACAATGTCATGTAATTCTACATAATGTGATTCTAGATGGACGTCATGTATGCAGTCATATGTCATGTGGTACAATGTCATGTGATTCTATGTCATATAATTAAGATATATGTCATATCTAGCTATATCATATTTTTGGTTATATGCCTTGTGGTCCAATGTCATGCGAGTCTAGGTCATGTGGTCCTAGATGAATGTCATGTAAGTGGTCCTATGATCTTTTGTCATGGGGTCCAATGCAATGAGGTCATCATTTATGTCATACGATCCTGTCATGTGGTTATATTTTATTCGATCCTATGTCATGACATCATGATGCCATATCATCATTTGTCATGTGATCTTAAGTCATGTGGTGATAAACTATCTTCTATAAGAATATAAGACTAACATTGATCCTATGTCATAGTGTTCAATGCCAGGGGGTCACTTGCAAAAGTTTTGGTCATATGTCATGTGGTCCTATATCATATGTCATGTGGTCCTATATCATATGTCATGTGGTCCTATATCATATGTCATGTGGTCCTATATCAAATGTCATGATGTGATCCTATATCATATGTTATGTGGTCCTATATCATATGTCCTGTGGTCCTATATCACATGGTATGTGGTCCTATATCATATGTCATGTTATCCTATCTATATCATATGTCATGTGATCCTATATCATATGTTATGTGGTCCTATATCATATGTCATGTGGTCCTATATCATATGTCATGTGGTCCTATATCATATGTCATGTGGTCCTATATCATATGTTATGTGGTCCTATATCATATGTCATGTGGTCCTATATCATATGTCATGTGGTCCTATATCATATGTCATGTGGTCCTATATCATATGTCATGTGGTCCTATATCATATGTCATGTGGTCCTATATCATATGTCATGTGGTCCTATATCAAATGTCATGATGTGATCCTATATCATATGTTATGTGGTCCTATATCATATGTCCTGTGGTCCTATATCACATGGTATGTGGTCCTATATCATATGTCATGTTATCCTATCTATATCATATGTCATGTGATCCTATATCATATGTTATGTGGTCCTATATCATATGTCATGTGGTCCTATATCATATGTTATGTGGTCCTATATCATATGTCATGTGGTCCTATATCATATGTCATGTGGTCCTATATCATATGTTATGTGGTCCTATATCATATGTTATGTGGTCCTATATCATATGTCATGTTATCCTATCTATATCATATGTCATGTGGTCCTATATCATATGTCATGTGGTCCTATATCATATGTCATGTGGTCCTATATAATATGTCATGTGGTCCTATATAATATGTTATGTGGTCCTATATCATATGTCATGTGGTCCTATATCATATGTCATGTGGTCCTATATCATATGTTATGTGGTCCTATATAATATGTCATGTGGTCCTATATCATATGTTATGTGGTCCTATATCATATGTCATGTGGTCCTATATCATATGTCATGTGGTCCTATATCATGTTATTTGGTAATATTGTAATTATTACTAATAACTAGAACTATCACTGAAGGTGATGAATAACCCCGCTTTTTTTTATTCTAAGTCCAACAAAGGGCCATAATTCTGTAATAAATTAGGCTATCAACTACGGGTGATGTTGAGAGACATAACGTCATCAGTTGTTATGAGTATATGAAGTTTGGGAACAACCAATTTAAAACCGTTTGAGAAATGCCAGTAATTATAAATTTAAAGTGTTACGCGACAGGCATAAATGTGACAGGACGGGACAAAAATGTGTTACATAACGGGAAGGAACAAATATGTAATATGGTACGCGACGGGATGGGAAAAATATGTTACGCAATGTGACGTCACTTTGTGAAAGCGGGAGTATAATGATACTACTATTGTGTAATGTTGTCTGAAGATAAAACTGAAACACATACTTGACATTGGTCTTGTTGTTGACAATAAACAATGGATTAACTTGACTAATGATTTCATCGTTGACCGAGATTCCGTCGAGGTACTGTTTGAGCAGGGTCCGTAACTGTTGGTTTTCCCCCAGCAGAGTCTGCTTCTCCTTGTCCAGGGCCAGTCTGTCGAGAAGCACCTTATTGAAACGCTTCCAGAAGTTCTCTAGGTTTGTGTACTCATGCATAGCCTGGGGAAGAAAACATGTCAGGGTATATTCAAATCACATAAACGTTTCAATATCGCGAATTAACTCTATTGTTTGGGGTGCTTGTTTCAGCCAAAGGTTTTTCTGCACTTACTAGAGCAATATTAGTAATACGTACATAAATTATATACCTCTAGGACTGGAAATTTTAGTGGTAAATAAAAATATCTTAGTTTTGAAAATCGGCTGAGAAATAAATATTTTACAGCCAAAATGCTTTTTAGATGGGGGTTTCCCATGTAAACTCCTTGTTGCTGAAAATTAAGAAAATTTAAATAATTTCAGTTAGCTATAAAACTTTCAAAGTGTCTTAATTTATGTTAGTTTAACACATTTAAACCATTTTTGTTGAAAATTCAATAAAAAAAAAATCAAAAACAAAATATCTAATTTTTCATGCAGAGGAATTACCGTATCAAAAACAACTTTCGCATGTGAAATTTTTAATTCTGAACCGATTTTGAAAAGAAAGGTATTTTTATTTACCATTAAAAATGTCTGTTTTAATGATATACAACTTATTTAGGTACCAGTTGAATTTTGTCTGAAAATTCCAAAAAACAAGCGTCCCAAACGATAGGGTGAACATTGAAACTGCATATAGGCCCTGATTAAATACATGTAACATGACTCTAACTGGACCTTGTTGTTCAGCTGGGAGACATTGTATAGAGTCAGAAAATGGGTGGTGACCTATATGTTGCATTACATAGGTCACACTGACGAAGAAAATTGGAATACCATGATCTAATATATGAATGTAAGAACCACACCACTATAAACACAGTTAAATTTGTCTCTAGTACTTTTACAGAAGGCAAGAAACAGGATTTGAGCGGAAATTAACTTTAATTTGAAGTAAGTAGGTCACAGTGACACAAAAGTTGGCACACCATGTAAGGTCTAATTAAAAAAAAACACTAATGAAGTTTGGTGTTGTGTAGATATGTGATGATATCAGACGCAACCTTAACTTGTAATAATAATACAGAATAAACCTGTTAGAGTTGTGTCCCTGGACCAGTTTTATGAAACAACTTACGACCATTTTGATCGTAAATCAATTTCTTAAATGCTTCACTTTAAATTACACTTTTCAAATGAACGTGATTTCATTTCATTTTCTTATACAAGTGATATTTCTGCATTTCTGCACTACGTGCACACATAATTGTCTACATTGAATGCTTAGGTAAAAAAAAAGTGAACGATTTTAAAATTTGAGACTTATCGTACAGGGCCCCGTACACATTTATACCCTTTAATAACAGAACTACTTTTCTGTTAATATTACTTTTCTTTTTAAAAGCAAAATGTGTTTGAAGTTTGAAAGCTGTATGGCTTTTAGAATCTTGAAGTTCTGAAAGGGTTTTGGCTTCCGGTGTCTGAGAAATGGACTAAAGTATCGAATGTAAATTTTGTTTTCGTACAGACATTCGGACAAGGGTAACACTAATTTGCACTCCACTTTTGTGGTGGGGTTTAAAATTAAAATTATATTGCTCCACTTTTGTGACACGGCATAAAAATATAGAAATTAAACAATTCTCGTACAATAAATGCTGAAGGCTTACATTAGCAATAGGTTCATTTGGAGGTTCCAGAACGGCTGCCTCCACATCTTCTTGTTCCTCCTTGGTCAGAGAAGTTGCGTAGAATGGCAGAACTTTCTCTTCCTCTGTCTCTAGTTTTCTACACATCTCAGCCACCTTAAGGATCTGTTGTACCTGCAAGTCAATAAAGGTTATATTGGTTAAAGAAACTGTAATCAAAACTCTATCCAGGTGTTCAGGTATATAATAATGTATATGTCCCGATTAAAATTATAGGATTTTTCATGGGTTCTTAAAATACCCATGATTGAATATGTGTAAAATGAATTATGAGTTGGTAACTCTTAATTCGTCACTCCAGTTTTGAGGTTTGGTATGGCTGGTTAAAGATGTTTATATTGTGTCTATAGAGTTGGATTCTCAACATATGTAAGTTATATATACACCTCGTCATCAGCAGGTTTAGAAATGGTGGACATAATTTATGTGGTAAAATTTGGCTGTTGTTGGTGGGATACCTATTTTATACAGGCCTGTTTTAACAAATCTCTAGTTCAGTGTTTTATCAACAAATCGGTCTCCATCAAAGAACAACAAAAGTTTCATTTATCATTAAATCAATTAGAGCTATTAGACTTATTCGGTATAAATAGGTTTGTTGGGTTTCTCTTCTTCTTCTTCTTCTTTTATTATAATGGCTTACGCTCATACTTGAACATGATGTTCATGATTTCCTGGTTAGAACCATTTATAACCAGTGTGAATTAATTATCTTGCTCAAGGATAAACTAGAACTATCACTGAAGGTGATGAAGAACCCTGCTTAATTTCTAAGTCAAACAAAGGGCCATAATTCTGTAATAAATTAGGCAATCACTAATGGGTGATGTAGAGGGACATTTAAAGCGATCAGCTGTTTATATGTGTATAGGATGTTTGGGAACCACCCATTCAAAACGGTTTCAGGAATGCCACGGGACGCTATGCAATGCTAAAAAAGTGTTACGTGACATGACCGGATGTTACGGTAAACGTGATTCCAATATATAGCCCACTTCAACTTGTAAAAGCAGGGGTATAATAGCACAGCCATTGGTGAGGATCGAACCCACAACCTCTCGATCTGGAGCCCAATGCCTTACCACTGGATCACGCACTCCACTTTCTATCTGGAGCAGTATAAAACAATACTGCTCCAGCAACAAAATTCAAAGATTAATAATAATTAAAAAAATATTATATATTACAAACACAGTATTAGGGCTATTCCATTAAAACATACCTGGAACCCCAGGAAGGCAATTTAATAAACATCTATGGGTCAATCCTATTTTTCGAAATTTTGTTTATCTCAATTTTTCATCTATGGGTGGCTAGTTCTATTTCAAAAGTGCCTTCCTGGCATACCATATTATGTTTTAATGAAAAAATTAATAATCTGTGTTTCTGGTGGCCCGACCGAACCTATTTTTAAAAAAAAAAATAAATAAAAAATAACAATGATTTATCACAATATATCGAGGAAAACTGACATCACAGAGAAACTTCCAGTTGTATCATCAACTTGTATGGGGTTTATGAGATAAATACATGTAGAAACTCAAAATAGCTTGCTCCAAAAAAAAAAAATGCCTACCGACATTTTTTTAGAACATGCAATACAAGTTTTGTTTTAATTCAACTTCATTTTCAAATTTAAACACCCACATAAAGGCTTTAAAAATCTAGGCTTTGAAAAATGTAAGTGAATTGTTAACCCTACATTTATATTGAATCTACATTTGAAACAAAATGTGTAGAGTAGCCCATTATAGCACTACAACCAAACCATGCCCACCTTATCTTTTTGCCGTTTGAGTTCCTTTATTGCGGCATTACTCTCCAGCGTGACCTTGGTGAGTTTATCTCGCTCGGCGTCCCGTACTTTGTTCATCTGTGCCTTCAACTCTTGGAAATGTGCCAACATACTCTCACGTTCCTGGAAAAAATATAAATAAAAGTTCATTTATTTAACATGAAGTATAAAACTAGTTATACTGTTTATATAAATATGTCTCCATGTATCATTGCCTGAGTCTTAGAGTGGGAACAAGTTAGATGTAAAACAGAGACATCTGCAGTTCTGATAATGTAGCAGGGAGTTACATACATCTTTTCAATTTACGTACAGCACTAAGTCAGGGAATCAAACTGGGGGAAACTGTACCCTTCAGACTGGATTTTTTCTAACATATCCCACCCATTACAAAGTTCCTGCATTGGATACCATTTGAAATCTGCAAGCCCACAGGTAAATATTATGAGAAGCAAGATAAAGTTAAAAGATGTTTTGTAACATAGAACAAACAGAGAAAAATTGAAACTAAAATATAAAGGATATAGTTTTCGTACAAAATAAATAGTTGATGAAGTTACACCTACCTCTTTAAGCATTTTGTTTCTGTCTTCGCATTCTTTTGCATTGGTTGACATTTTGGATTTCAAAAGTGCTATTTGGTCCTATATGAAATGGAAAATATACATAAATAATAGTTTATCATACAATATATATACTTCTTCAACAGGTAATTATAGAGGTACCACATGTTTGTTTTACAGAGAAACAACAGGTAAATTACAGAGTTACCACGTTTGTTTCACAGAGGAACAACATGTACTTACAGAGACACCACGTTTGTTTTACAGAGGAACAACATATAATTACAGAGGCACCACATGTTTGTTTTACAGAGGAACAACAGGTAAATTACAGAGGTACCACATGTTTGTTTTACAGAGGAACAACAGGTAATTACAGAGGTACCACATGTTTGTTTTATTTACAAAACTTGGCACTTAAACTCTTATATGCCAGGTGCTCATGCACCTGTTATACACAGATATGAAATCCATCATAAAAGCATGCATTTCATAATCACTCAAATGAACAACGTTTACTTTATTTCCTGTTTATTCCAGAAATCAGTCACACGTATGAGACTATAAGAATCTTTCAGGGTATCCAGTGAAGATAGGGAATTCCAACCCGAGGTACAAGTGTTTTTATCGGAACCGAGGCTCTGCCAGCTACTAACATTTTGCATGTTTTCCTGCATACCGGATGTTGGCGCACGTGAATTTTATCTCGACCCTAGGGTGAGATGGAAATATCTAGCCCCGGTAAAATGACGAATATCCTTGTCCGGTATACAAGAAATTGCTGTGTTACTCAGGTATCATTAATGGAAATTGCAATACTTTACATTTTTTCTATTAGTCAAATGCAATAACTCATGAACTAATAACTTGACAACGCTGAACTGAATTGCTGATCATCAATGTATTGTTTAGGTCATTTCGAGCTCCGCCCACTTACAAACAGGTGAAGGACACATAAGAATCTAAGAGCCTGCCCTACTCTTACTATTGAATAATGTTTAACGTTCTTTGTGGACAGACTGTTAAACACACGACTGCTCGGTTAACGTCCCCATCCAATGGACGAGGCTGAGGGAAGTGATTGGCCAAGGACACACTGAAGTAACCCAGCATTGCCAGTGAGACTCTAGCCCGTGATCCCTGGATGCAGCGTCAAACCTACTTACCACTGGGCCAATACTAGTATTGCACCACTAATGATGCTTATTTAAAAATTGGTAAAATTTTGGTTTAATAAAATAAAATATGTTTTAATTATTGAGTGGAAACCCTACAGTTCACTTTTTTCTATCAGTCAAGGTCAATAACTCCTGATAATTCATTGGAGTTGTCAAAACTTGAGTTGTCTGTAGCAGCAAGGTCACAGGAGTGCTGTGACCTAGTGGTACAGCATTGGTCAAATGATCTAAAAGTTGTGGGTTTGATCCCCATCACGACCAAATGTAAGACACTTTATTTGCGTCTGCTTAGTACTGGTTCTACCCAGGCAGACATCATGAGTGATTAAAATAATTTCACAGAGCTTTCGTTACAATCGATGTAAAATAAATAAGTTGAAACTAGTAAGGTCACAGGAGAGCTTTGTGCACACAGTATGATTTTAAGCATTACTTACCGCTATTCTCTGTAATTTTCTCATTTGTGATTCAATCTCCTTTGCACTCCTCTCGTCCTTGACCTTGAGTGCCTCGAAAGCGGTCTTTCTCTCCTCGGTGGTGAGGTTATAGTTCTGTAGGGCATCTCGGAACTGCAGCCACAGGTTGTCTACCTTGTTCTCCAGCTGAACTCTCAGCGCATGCTTCTCTTCCAGGTTCTAAACAGAAGTGCACACTTAAATAGTAAAATGGTGAAAACTTCCTGGACATTGCCAAACCCAATTAACAAGGTAAACTGCAGACTCAGTTTACTGAATTGAATCTGTTCTTGAGTAGTAATTATATCGCTGGGTATTGCACCAAAAAACGTGATATATTACAGAAGACGTGTATTTTAAGCACAACAAAGCTGTATGGGTAATGTTGTATAAGTCATATCAATATATATGTATGCCAACAAAATTTCAACTATAATCGGTAAAAAAAGTATTGGACCAGGGTATATAAAGTCATATAAAAATAAAACATTAAATTCCAAACAAGATTTGATTTTAAAAAAATTACGAACACACAAAGGGTCTTTAAAAAATGTTGCAAAGTCCATACAAAGTAACAGTTACGGACACATTCGAGTAACCAATAAAAAGATTATTATTTTTTCGCAAACTTTCATTGTAAACGATAATTATTGTTGATTGTTGATCTATTGTGAATTATCAACTGAGATAATAAGGGTTATGGTCGAATGTCATGGTTCAGCGATCATTGTACGGGTTCGAACACTGCCATGGTCCAAAACTTCTTTTACAGAGTATAATTAAACTAAAGCGCATAGAAACTATCTGCAATTTTGTTACTGTGCGCTTTGAAGTAGAAATCACCGTACTAAAAGTTATCGTCAACATCAATAGCAGTAGTACAGTACAAAAGACAGCATTTAAATGATACGAATACACACTTGTATGATAGCGATTTGATTCTAATGCACTATAGAGATTTTCGATAAACCTATGGTAAACACCAAGTGGGATAGAGGCTATGAAGAGAAATCTTCACCATTAAGAAAACGTGGTCATTTGCTACGCTCCCTCTCTTTTGGTTTCTAAATGGTGAATATTTCTCTTCTTAGCCGCTATCCTATATGAAAAATACCTTTCCTGATGCACAACTTAATGGCACTTAAAATCTTATCTCTGATTCATAACTAAACAACTCAACAATCCAATCCCTACCTTATTCTTTATTTCATCTCGCATACTCTGGAACTCTGACTTGGCATCGTTCTCCCTCTCCTGAAAGTTCTGTTCCATGGCAAACAAGATGTCCGCGATGTCGTTCATCTCGGTGTTGTTTTGATCAATCATGATGGAGCGTTCTGTGTCAAATTCCTCCTTTATAATCTCCAACTCTTCCTCGTATTCATCAGTAAGCTTCTGCAGACGGGCCTTCTGTAAATCTGAATTGAATTGGATTTTAAGGTCACACCAACAGCTAAGGTTATATGGCAACTTTTCCAGCTTCCATTGGTGGAGGAAGACACCAGGTGCCCCTCCGGACAATTTCATGCACGGACGGGTACCATGATAGAACCACCAACGTACCGCAAGCCACACACATAAAGATTCATGGGCCCATGAGGGATCGACACCACTGAGTGTGGTTTCAATTTCTCATGGGCCCATGAATCTTTACATGAGGAAGCTATCCAGCTGGCTTGCAGAAATCTGGCGGATAGAATAAACAACTTTATATTATTTTTTTTCTTGATTTTGAATCACGCCACAACATATACTACATGTTATTTTGTATAATCTAACTATCAATTACGTGGATGTGTTATAGCTTGTAACAAACAAAATATTGCTATCAGATGTTATAGGATGTATTTTACCTGATATCATGAGTATAAACAAAATATACGAAGAACACAAAAATCAAATGTGCACTGATTACTTTATGTACACGAAAGTACCCCTTACTTTTCTCGATATTAAATGTTTGGTTTAACCAAACCATTTGAAATATTTCTCAGCCATGGCATACATTCTTACTTATGTGAGTCACAGTAATTCTGACCAAATTTAATGTTTATTTAGACACCATTTCCGCTGTACATATATAAATAGTAGAAGTAATAACAACAGTTTGTAGACAAGCCTCATAAAAAATCAAACAAGCAGAGCTATGTATAATTATTTAACTTTTTTAGGTTTTAAATATACCATTCTTTATAGCTCTACTGAATTATAAATTAAGCATGTCAGTGTTCAATAATAATGTTTACTTGATAAAATAAAAGATTCAGTTTGATACAACTTTGCATTAGTAAGTTTTTTTCATTATTTATGAAACATCCATGCTATTCTAAATATACAACATATGTAAGAACCGATTTACATTTGTTCAGCATCAATAAAGTTTTAAATGAAAGTAGTAAATGACTAACGTGCTTCATGGTAAATTTGCCTTTTGCTATTGGCATTTAAAACCATATAAATGTGAATGAAGTCTTCGATTTACATTATTTTATGATTATATTATTTTCCCAATCACTATAGTATAATTGTAGTATGGTCACGGAAAATTCTCTTTGTAATAGTACAGGTGTAAATTGTTTAATTAAAAATAACGCCTGTCAGGAATAAATGGTGTAGTACAACTACCAGTTACTGGAAGTCAAGAGTATGGCAGGAAGCTGAAATGGACATGCTACAAAACAAATACAGTATGGTTTCATCTCGTTGGTTAATTAAATTAGACACTTTTTTTCAGCAGAGAGTATCAAGTGAATGTAAATTATATTAAAGTTTATTCTTACCAATCAACCCATCTATATTCTGCAGATGACTGCGTAATGCCATGGCGTATTGCTCCTCTGCCTCCATCAAATCCTTGGCGAGTGATTTGATAACGGCATCCTTTCTATCCACCACACGCTCAAACGTCTGGCTGAGAATCTCTATGTCCTTCTTCAGTTCCTTAGACTTGGCTTCTCGCATGATGTTTCTCCATTGGTGATTCAACTTGTTCAGGTTAAATCTTGTGGCTCGTTCTTCCTTTGTCAGTTTGTCCTATGTGAGAGAAGAGAGAACTCACTGATTTACAATTTAACAGTACCATCTACAGTAAGAGTGTTAAAGGGATTAACAGGGCCGTCGTTTGACCGTTTTTGGGGCCGAATTCTCCTCCCCTAAATGTTTATATTTTCCCCCTTTCCTGTGAAAAATTCCCTCTTAAAAAAAAAAAAAAATGATTAGAATTTTTTTAACCCCGAAACAGGAAAACAGCATACAATTTGCAATTTGGAATGGTAAATTCTTGGTACCACTTAAATAATAATAAAAACACACTAATTTGTGTTTCTTAGAAATTCCCCTTTGATATGAAAACAACGCAAAATTCCCCTTCCTGAGGGCCCTAGCCCCATTCCCCCAAAGTGAAGGGAGGGCCCTGATTAAAATTAGTGTCTCAATTTATTAATCCAGTATCATTTTTAACTTGAAACCGGCTTACATATATTTAAATAAACTTTTTCTTGTCATTCTACCATATTTTTAAATATATTTTTAGCGCAATAAAATCACCAGTTAATAATATGCAACATCAATTTCCTTCATTAAGAAAACATCTGCCTCGCCAAAGGCGCATACCGGAAGCTTTCTATCTATAAACGATATTTCGGCGTCTCTGAAGTGCTTAAATTTTGAAGCATCTATGATCAGTGTAGATCGTCAGTTTTGCATGTCGTAAATAAAGTTTCCCTGGCACATTCTCTACGGTGTGCTAGCGCCAGGTAAACGTTCTCTTCGAAGTGCGAATATTACATATCACCGACTTAATTCTCTGCTATTTTGACGGAAAATGGCAAATACATATGAATTAGTGTACTCGGTGTATAAAGCACCATGAACACTTAATGACACCGTTTGAATGAAAAAGTATACGAGGAGTCGTAGAGAACAAAAATTTCGACCGGTATACAGACTTGGAAAAAAAAGAGTAATTATATTAATAAATTACTGATAGTAGCACATAAACCAGTTTATTAATAACATAAAAATATATATTTTACCTTAATAACAGTCTATTAAATCATTTCAGAATTACTTTATATTATTAGAATTTTGTGTTTTTGGATTTCAAGAACCTTATTACCCAAGGTGTAGTAAAACCTCAATGAGTTCGGAGAAAGTAATGAGTTTTTAAATTAACTGGTTTCATTGGTCCAACTCTTATCATTGAACCAACCAGATTAATGCTTCAATCATATTTTCATTTGGTTGTTTCTATGATGACATCACTTTCTGGTATTATGAAATCATATCATGCCTTTATGATGCAACTCAGTGTGTTCTGAGAACTGACTGAGCTTTAAATTGCTGCGAGAAACAAATTAAAACTGTTTGTATCTCTCAAAGAGTAATGAGTTTCTTGAAAGCAAGAATCGTAAAATTCTAAATATAGAATAATTCTAGACTGTTCAGTATGGATTGTATATAATATAATTATATACAACGAAACAAAAAATGTAATAAGTGTCACTCAGTTTATCACATAAATGATAAGGATCGTAAAAGTTTTGTATTAATCTATTGTCTGAAAGTATAACTGAACTATTTCATGTCATAACTGGGACTGACAGCATGTTTTGAGCTAAAGAGAAGCGGTTCTTGATGTGACATTCAGAAATCCGAAATTTCCAGACGAATGCGATTGCTACCAAATGAAAAACAATAATGATTTTTTTAAATTGTTTTCATGATAAACAAACATTTTTTGATGGAGCTCTGCTGCATGTGTCTTGTTCTATTCTTATAATTAATATTAATGATTGAACAAATGCAAGTTATAATGACTGAACAAATGCAGGTTATGTAGAAAAACTAACAGGGAATACCATTTCTCCCTTTAAAGTTGCACTTCATAATAAACTAGAAAAAGTTAATATAAGGGTCCTGCCAAAGTAATCACTGATCCATTTGATTTTGAAGAGTAACTGATCAGCCAAACAAGGTTTTTCATGTTTAGGTTATGAGAGCCATGACTAACTTGACATTTGACCTACTGACCCAAAAATGAATAGTCAACCTGACAATGTTAAATTAGAAGAAAAATATGCTGCAATGGTTGTACATACACTTGTCAGGAGGAAAACCTGTTTTTTAAAGGATAATGTGTTTAATTAAATTCATAATTTTTTAATAAAGATTACTTAATAACTGTTTATCGGACAGTTACATTCATAACTAGTATGCCATTTATGTCCACTTTTTATGTATTATATAACATACCTTTAAGAATTGTGCTAACATGTCTTCCTTCTTTTTCTTCATTTCTTCCTCTGCCAATCGTTTCTGTTCTTCATATGCCATCCTCTCCTCCTCCGTCATCTTTCCCAACTTTCCCGACTTCTTCTTCTTCGCCGGCATTTTTTTTATCTAGGCAAATTGAACAAATATATAATCTTTATACCTTTACATGTATTTACATTTAAATACAAAATTATACATATTTAATACACGTATTTAAATGCTCCATATTAAAGCATAGTCTGATTTAAGTTTGCATTCTTAGACCTGATATTCATGGCCTTTACCACAGGCAGCTGGCACAGAGCTAGGATAGTAAAAGATGGACTTAAAAATATATATACATATTATATACTATATACCTGTAAATGGTAAATAATATGCAAATATATATTTTGGGGGTGTCCAGACATCAACTAATTATTATTTTAATCACTCAAAGTCCATCTTTTACTATCCTTGCTCTGTGCCGACTGCCAGTTATTGATACAACCATAAAAATAATATATCGCATAAAACTTATTTTTTCACTACCCAACAGAACCAAGGCCTGGGGACGAATGATAGTTTGTAATCACCCCTTATGTTGGGAGCGATCTTGGCGAGACTTCGAAAGTTTCTATGAGACATTCATAAAAGTTATTTTCCAAGTCAATTAAATGTTTACTTTCTCATTGTTAACTTGTGAGAAGTAGCCAATGATGTCAAAAAGCGTAACTTGTATATCACCAAATGATGTTGTCATATTTGTTTACAACTTGACATCATGACAACATTGATTTTATGTGCATGAAAAAACAGCAGATTAAAATCTGCTAGTGGGTGATTTATTTGGGCTAATTTGCACAGGCAGATATATGTAATTACGAGCTATGCATGATACCGTCGTGGTAGACTGCAGGCCGACACTACACGTAGCATTGCCTAAACCGAAGAAATCAGAAGCTGGCTAAACGGACCGCAATTCTTCACCCACTTTTCATTAAAATAACAGAAAAGGAAGACACATCTCAGTTATTTAAAATTTGTAATCTTTCAACACAAGTCACACTAAATCAATTATACACCAGACGTATTATTTGCAAACTCAGAATAAGACTTTTCTTACCTAAACGGTCTCTTTTATTAATTAAAAAAATCGGTTCGAAAATCAACAATGGCGGATATTTTGTTGTCAGTGGAAACGTAGCGGAAGTGGTTGTTGTTGTTAATTGAAATGCGGTCCAAACCCAGTTCGCCCCTAAATAGTTTAGTTTCAAGAACTCCTTCAGCTTTGGTTCAGGGTAAGTATTAGTAAACATGATAACACATTCATTTTGATTTGATTCTTTATTTTCCTGCCAGTTGGAGAGCATACAATATAATTTTTCATATTAGCATTCAAACAATTCAATAATAATATATACATGACAATCAGTAATTTAGGGACAATATACGCAGTAACACAGAAGTACTACTACAATAGACAATGAGAGAAATTTTGACATAGAGTGAAGTATAAGAATACATTAATATATATACATTCATGTTGGAATCTTTTAATATAATTCAACTGATTCCATGACTGTACTCGTATGTTCATGGAACATAGTTTCTTACACCATAGATCTACATACACGTTGTACATATATATCCATGCTTACACTTATAATTAATGTGCAGGTTATTCACAAATACTTTTCATATTCAATATGTACAACAAACATATTTAGTCATATTACAAAGTGTTAACAAATTGTTATGTTTAAAGATAAACTAGTATTCGAGTATGACTGCATGTAATCCGAGCCTTCTCTGACCTTACCAGCCCTTTTTACGATTTTTGATATTTCATCTGGCTGTGTACGTACTACTTATAAAGCCGCAAAAAAATAACATGATAATGATATTATATTTTATATAGATATCAATATTACACGCACACTAGATAATTTTGTCGTCAGTAGCGATCTCAGCAGGCCTGTAGCCAGCCCTGAATTTTAACCAAGGCAAATCCCTTCCAAGCGGGGTCGGAGTACACGACCTCGGAAAATCTGTTGATTTCTACCTGGGATCAGGACCCGTTTATCTACAGTCCCTGGGTGGGATTTACGTAATTTTAGTGCATTCTCGAGCCAGATTTTTAGTTTTAATTTAGACAAATACACTAGTTTAGTGTTGTTGTTTTTTATATTGCATTAGAATGCCTAATTCAATGTTTAGTACCTTCCCAAAATTATATCGAGGATAATGCCTCGGTGTGCTTCAGCGTAGCTACAGACCTGCTCAAGGATCTGAAGCAGTTGGTATTTGAGCTGTCATAATATAGTTTACACGTAGCCCAGCTTCTTCTACCTGAACTCCTCCTTCATTAGTTTAGTTTAAACATATTTTATTACTTATGTTACAGAGAATGAACATCATATGATAATACATATTTATATATAACATACGCAAATGGATTGAACTACAAGTTATAACAACATTAGTTACAGTTCTCTCCATTCATTAGTTGAAGGAGGGCATATACATTTGGCATTGCAGATGTATAGGACGCCTAGATGTGAAGGAATTTATCGGATCCAGGTCTAACCCCTAGATCAAGGTCTTGGCCGGCCAATAGTTATTCATAGTTTTTTTTTCTTTAAAAATAAAGACAGCCCATTTATTTTCCCCGCCATAGGTGCACGGGGGTCGGAGAATCATTACCCGTAGTACCGTACAGTAATAGTGATATATCTATGAAACAAAATATGCATAGTAAATGCCAGCCAAATACAACGATTTTTATTCATATTGCATGTATAAGAAACAAGAATTAAAAAATTAATAAGTACCACCGAAAGTTTTATGTCTCACTGTGTTAAAATGATTTATATTTGGCTAGTGTATACCACAATAAACACACATTCTATTACCAATGCCATGATGTTAAAGAATGGGGAATAATTCATGCTAAATTCAGTCAATATGTAATGAGCAGATTGTTTCCCTTATTATATACACATATAGTATATACTATTGCTATTGTCTGAAACAGATTGCTTAGAAAAAACAAAAACAAAATAGGTGGAAAAATAAACTTCCATTGGCTTTAAAAGACCCTTATAATAAGATTAGTGTAAGTTTGCCATTTTTCATTAAATCTGTGTTAATTTGGTAAAGTACTGAGTTTTTATACATTGTTAAACACGGTGATCTCCCGTCTATTCTACAAGCATAAATCCATTTCTGTGCTACAAGAATAAGATAATTTAGAGTGTCATCAAGTGCAATATCTCCAAATATAATTGTACTTAATAATATGTTTAATGTTAAATTATTAAGATGTAAGCATCCCTCTTTAAGCCAGTCGCAAAGTCTATTACAGAAAGACTGCACATTTCTACAGTGACAAAGAAAAAAAATTAATGATTCTGTGTCTGCTTTACCATAGAACATCTGTCATTATTAATAATATTCATTTTAACAAGAAGTTTATTAGTTGCTAAAATACGATGCAATAATCTTGTCTGTAACCAAATTAGTGATGTGTCTTTTGTTACGTTAAAAGGTAGTTAAACTATACTTATCCATTCTTCTTTGTTTTTTTCTCAATTTTCTTGATTCCATTTAAGTATTGCTTTAGGTTCAGTTCTTTTTCTATTCAGAGTTTTGTAAATATTTTTGCACCTCTTGACATCTTTCTTAATTAGATACAAGACTAAGTTTTGAATAGTTCCAAATATTTACATTTATCTTTTGTGATTTCTAAATGTCTGACTGTTAATTTTATTGCCGTTGTTATCCGTTCATATTCAATAAATTTCGAAAAATATCCATATTTTTCTTGAAACAAGTCAAAAGACGGGAAATCACCATCTTCATTTTCAAAATCATTAAGAAAAATAATATTTCTATCTAAATAACGTTTACTATATAAACATTTTTTGTCCAGTCCTAATTGTATCATTGTGAAAAACTGGTTCCATCAATATTTCATTCCATGAATTTGGAGCAAGTTCTGTTTTTAGTTGGCTCAATGAACTTATATACATTATTCCAATCTTGTTCAGGTTGTTGTCACTAAAATTTTACAATTTGCCCAAATTTGGCTTGTGTCTTTGCAAAGGGGTACATAGTTTCAGAAAGGTGGCACCATTTGTTATAACCATGTTTTGTCTTCTTATCCACGTAACCTTCAGGGCTTTCATAAAGTATTCTATATTTAACATATTTAGTCGTCCTTCATCATAAGGCTGATTTACAACATCTCTTTTTATTTTGTCGACTGGACTATTCCACATATATTCATAAAATAATGAAATTAACTGCTTGATTATTATTTGTGCTGGGTTTGGGATATGAGGTGATTAATTTTTGATAAAGCAAGGCTTTTGATCACCATGATTGTTCCATACGGGGTAAGCCTTCTTACTGACCATCTAGATATAAGTTCTTTGATTTCTTTAATCTTATTATTATAATTATTTAACTTAGCCTCTAGGAATAATGTATCATTACTCCCTTTTTTGTACCAAAGCAGATAACTCTAGTTTTCTCAATGTTACATTTAAGACCAGACATTTTTGCATAAAATGTTAAAACCAATAGCGTATGTTTATGTTTATATGCCATACCGACTTGAAATACAATTTTGCATACATGCTTTTGTGTACATGCATTGGTTAAAGTAAGTATATCTATGAGATGAATTCAATTTGGCATCGTTAATTATCCCTACTTAGGCGTGGTTGTTCCCCGAGCAGCATCTTGTGGAGTATTCTTAATTCATTTTTTTCTAGAGCTTTCAGTCGAGTTAAGGACTAATATTTGTAACCTTTGTATAACTAAAAAGCTATTCCATCAGGGCAATCATTACCATAAATTTTGAAAAACCTTTGCAAAATTATATTATCGATACCTGATCTAATTTTAAAATATCAAAGATATTTAAGACCTCTTCTGCGACAAAGGACTATCACAATCTGACTTCTATGGTATCACAACCTGACTTCTATGGTGATGTGATTTACAAACGTTATCAAACCGTTTATAAATTGTATTGCCAGAGATTACAAATGAATGTTGAGTAGTAAATTCATTTATAGTTTGCCATTAAGCTTTCCCCTTTGATTGTGCAAAGACCTGATAAATTGTGGACTCTATGATGACGTCGACCTAAATTCAGAAAAGGACGGTTACGTTTAATGGCTGTCTTCAGTATTGTCTTGTCATGCCTTTAACGGGTTGTTCTCTTGTCTTGTCCTTGTCGTGCCTTTAACGGGTTGTTTTCTTGTCTTGTCGTGCCTTTAACGGGTTGTTCTCTTGTCTTGTCGCGCCCTTAACGGGTTGTTCTCTTGTCTTGTCGCACCTTTAACGGGTTGTTCTCTTGTCTTGTCGCGCCCTTAACGGGTTGTTCTCTTGTCTTGTCGCACCTTTAACGGGTTGTTCTCTTGTCTTGTCGCGCCTTTAACGGGTTGTTCTCTTGTCTTGTCGTGCCTTTAACGGGTTGTACTATTGTTGCTTAGGAACCTGCCAGGTCACTGAGTACTTACTTTGTGGATTTCTAGGCTGTTTAGTATTCATATATCTGTCAAGTCACTGACTACTTACTTTGTGGATTTCTAGGCTGTTTTGTATTCATATATCTGTCAAGGCACTGACTACTTACTTTGTGGATGTCTAGGCTGTTTTGTATTCATATATCTGTCAAGTCACTGACTACTTACTTTGTGGATTTCTAGGCTGTTTTGTATTCATATATCTGTCAAGATCATCTTTGTGCTTTGCTTAAAGTAATAGTGAGGTTGGTTCCCTAGAACCTGGTTCAAATCCCCAACCGCACTTTTGATCATATAATTGGAAGGCGATATTGTCAATCCTTGTATGTTTGGGTGGTGTCCCGTATTTTGTTTTTGTTAGTCTTTCCCTTTAACTGGCTGCATATGCTTACCATAGATTAAATTATCATAGATGTAGCAACATAGATGAGATTATCATAGATATAGCAACATAGATTATCAAAGATATAGCAACATAGATGAGATTATCATAGATATAGCAACATAGATTGTCATATATATAGCAACACAGATGAGATTATCATAGATGTAGCAACATAGATGAGATTATCATAGACATAGCAACATAGATTATCATCGATATAGCAACATAGATGAGATTATCATAGATATAGCAACACAGATTATCATAGATAATCCTATATATAGCAACATAGATGGGATTATCATAGATATAGTAACATAGATGAGATTATCATATATGTAGCAACATAGATGAGATTATCATATATATAGCAACATAGATGAGATTATCATAGATAGAGCAACATAGATTATCATAGATATAGCAACGTAGATGAGATTATCATAGATATAGCAACATAGATGAGATTATCATAGATATAACAACATATATGAGATTATCATAGATATATCAACATAGATTATCATAGATATAACAACATTGATGAGATTATCATAGATATAACAACATAGATGAGATTATCATAGATATAGCAATATAGATGAGATTATCATAGATATAGCAACACATACGGGAGAGGTCTTACACGGGAGAGGTCTTACATAGGCATTGCCTGTTGTCCAGTCCCATTCAGTACTTGAATAAAATATTGTTTAAATACAAAATAAAAAATAAAAAAATAACACATATAACATAGATTATAATAGATATAACAACATAGATGAGATTATCATAGATATATTAACATTTATGAGATTATCATAGATATAGCAACATAGATTATCAAAGATACATATTATAGATTATTATGATATAGCAACATAGATGAGATTATCATATATATAGCAACATAGATGAGATTATCATAGATATAGCAACATAGATGAGATTATCATAGATATAGCAACATAGAGGAGAACATAGATTGTCATAGATATAGCAACAAACATGAGTTTATCACAGATATAACATCATAGATGATATTATCATATATATATAGCAACATATATTATCATAGATATAGCAACATAGATTAGATTATCATAGATATAACAACATAGATGACATTATCATAGATATAACAACATAGATGAGATAATCACAGATATAGCAACATAGATGATATTATCATATATATATAGCAACATATATTATAATAGATATAGCAACATAGATTAGATTATCATAGATATAACAACATAGATGACATTATCATAGATATAACAACATAGATGAGATAATCACAGATATAGCAACATAGATGATATTATCATATATATATAGCAACATATATTATAATAGATATAGCAACATAGATTAGATTATCATAGATATAACAACATAGATGACATTATCATAGATATAACAACATAGATGAGATAATCACATATATAGCAACAGAGATTCGATTATCATATATGTAGCAACATGGATTATCATAGATATAGCAACATAGATTATATTATCATAGATATAGCAACATAGATTAGTTTATCATAGATAAAACAACATAGATGAGATTATCATAGATTAAGCAACATAGATTATCAAAGATATGCAAAATATATGAGATTATCATAGATGTAGCAACATAGATGAGATTATCATAGATATAGCAACATAGATGAGATTATCATAGATATAGCAACATGGATTATCATATATATAGCAACATATATGGGATTATCATAGATATAGTAACATAGATGAGATTATCATAGATGTAGCAACATAGATGAGATTATCATATATATAGCAACATAGATGAGATTATCATAGATAGAGCAACATAGATTATCATAGATATAGCAACGTAGATGAGATTATCATATATATAGGAACATAGATGAGATTATCATAGATATAAAAACATATATGGGATTATCATAGATATAGCAACATAGATTATCATAGATATAACAACATAGATGAGATTATCATAGATATAACAACATAGATGAGTTTATCATATATATAACAACATAGATGAGATTATCATAGATATAACAACATAGATGAGATTATCATAGATATAACAACATAGATGAGATTATCATAGATATAACAACATAGATGAGTTTATCATATATATAACAACATAGATGAGATTATCATAGATATAGCAACATAGATTATTAAAGATAAATATTATAGATTATTATGATATAGGAACATAGATGAGATTATCATAGATATAGCAACATAGATGAGATTATCATAGATATAAAAACATAGATGAGATTATCATATATATAGCAACATAGATGAGATTATCATATATATAGGAACATAGATGAGATTATCATAGATATAAAAACATATATGGGATTATCATAGATATAGCAACATAGATTATCATAGATATAACAACATAGATGAGATTATCATAGATATAACAACATAGATGAGATTATCATAGATATAACAACATAGATGAGTTTATCATATATATAACAACATAGATGAGATTATCATAGATATAACAACATAGATGAGATTATCATAGATATAACAACATAGATGAGATTATCATAGATATAACAACATAGATGAGTTTATCATATATATAACAACATAGATGAGATTATCATAGATATAGCAACATAGATTATTAAAGATAAATATTATAGATTATTATGATATAGGAACATAGATGAGATTATCATAGATATAGCAACATAGATGAGATTATCATAGATATAACAACATAGATGAGATTATCATATATATAGCAACATAGATGAGATTATCATATATATAGGAACATAGATGAGATTATCATAGATATAAAAACATATATGGGATTATCATAGATATAGCAACATAGATTATCATAGATATAACAACATAGATGAGAT
Organism: Cyrtodaria siliqua; assembly: GCA_037043455.1. Taxonomy (NCBI): domain Eukaryota; kingdom Metazoa; phylum Mollusca; class Bivalvia; order Adapedonta; family Hiatellidae; genus Cyrtodaria; species Cyrtodaria siliqua. The sequence continues at coordinate 34,390 of JAWPHD010013882.1, read as the reverse complement.
TATCATAGATATAACAACATAGATGAGATTATCATAGATATAACAACATAGATGAGTTTATCATATATATAACAACATAGATGAGATTATCATAGATATAACAACATAGATGAGATTATCATAGATATAACAACATAGATGAGATTATCATAGATATAACAACATAGATGAGTTTATCATATATATAACAACATAGATGAGATTATCATAGATATAGCAACATAGATTATTAAAGATAAATATTATAGATTATTATGATATAGGAACATAGATGAGATTATCATAGATATAGCAACATAGATGAGATTATCATAGATATAACAACATAGATGAGATTATCATATATATAGCAACATAGATGAGATTATCATATATATAGGAACATAGATGAGATTATCATAGATATAAAAACATATATGGGATTATCATAGATATAGCAACATAGATTATCATAGATATAACAACATAGATGAGATTATCATAGATATAACAACATAGATGAGATTATCATAGATATAACAACATAGATGAGTTTATCATATATATAACAACATAGATGAGATTATCATAGATATAACAACATAGATGAGATTATCATAGATATAACAACATAGATGAGATTATCATAGATATAACAACATAGATGAGTTTATCATATATATAACAACATAGATGAGATTATCATAGATATAGCAACATAGATTATTAAAGATAAATATTATAGATTATTATGATATAGGAACATAGATGAGATTATCATAGATATAGCAACATAGATGAGATTATCATAGATATAACAACATAGATGAGATTATCATATATATAGCAACATAGATGAGATTATCATATATATAGGAACATAGATGAGATTATCATAGATATAAAAACATATATGGGATTATCATAGATATAGCAACATAGATTATCATAGATATAACAACATAGATGAGATTATCATAGATATAACAACATAGATGAGTTTATCATATATATAACAACATAGATGAGATTATCATAGATATAACAACATAGATGAGATTATCATAGATATAACAACATAGATGAGATTATCATAGATATAACAACATAGATGAGTTTATCATATATATAACAACATAGATGAGATTATCATAGATATAGCAACATAGATTATTAAAGATAAATATTATAGATTATTATGATATAGGAACATAGATGAGATTATCATAGATATAGCAACATAGATGAGATTATCATAGATATAACAACATAGATGAGATTATCATATATATAGCAACATAGATGGGATTATCATAGATATAGTAACATAGATGAGATTATCATAGATGTAGCAACATAGATGAGATTATCATATATATAGCAACATAGATGATATTATCATATATAGCAACATAGATGAGATTATCATAGATAGAGCAACATAGATTATCATAGATATAGCAACGTAGATGAGATTATCATAGATATAGGAACATAGATGAGATTATCATAGATATAAAAAACATATTTGGGATTATCATAGATATAGCAACATAGATTATCATAGATATAACAACATAGATGAGATTATCATAGATATAGCAACATAGATGAGATTATCATAGATATAGCAACATAGATTATTAAAGATAAATATAATAGATTATTATGATATAGCAACATAGTTGAGATTATCATAGATATAGCAACATAGATGAGATTATCATAGATATAACAACATAGATGAGATTATCACATATATAGTAACATAGATTAGATTATCATAGATATAACAACATAGATGAGATTATCATAGATATAGCAACATAGATGAGAACATAGATTATCATAGATATAGCAATATAGATGAGATTATCACAGATATAACAACAAAGATGATATTATCATATATAAAGCAACATATCTTATCATAGATATAGCAACATAGATGATATTATCATAGATATAACAACATAGATGAGATTATCACATATATAGCAACATAGATGAGATTATCACAGATATAGCAACATAAATGAGATTATCATAGATAAAACAACATAGATGAGATTGTCATAGATATAGCAACATAGATTATATCATCATAGATATAGCAACATAGATTAGATTACCATAGATATAACAACATATATGATATTATCCTAGATATAGCAACATAGATTATCATATATATAGCAGCATAGATGAGATTATCATAGATATAACAACATATATGATATTACCATAGATATAGCAACATAGATTATCGTAGATATAGCAACATATATTAGATTATCATAGATATAGCAACATAGATTAATTTATCATAGAAAAAAAACATAGATGAGATTATCATAAATATAGCAACATAGATTAGATTATCATATATATAGCAACATTGATTAGATTATCATAGATATAACAACATATATGATATTATCCTAGATAAAGCAACATAGATTATCATAGATATAGCAGCATAGATGAAATAATCATAGATATAGCAACATAGATTATCATATATATAACAACATATATTAGATTATCATAGATATGGCAACATAGATTAGATTATCATAGCTATAGCAACATAGATTAGTTTATCATAAATATAGCAACATAGATTATATTATCATAGATATAGCAATATAGATTATCATAGATATAGCAAAATAGATTAGATTATCATAGATATAACAACATATATTACATTATCATAGATATAGCAACATAGATTAGATTATCATAGATATAACAACATATATGATATTATCATAGATATAGCAACATAGATTATCATAAATATAGCAGCATAGATGAGATTATCATAGATATAGCAACATAGATTATCATAGATATAGCAATATATATTAGATTATCATAGATATAGCAACATAGATTAGATTATCATAGATATAACAACATAGATGAGATTATCATAGATATAGCATAGATTATCATAGATATAGCAACATAGATTATCATAGATATAGCAACATAGATAAGATTATCATAGATATAGCATAGATTATCATAGATATAGCAACATAGATTAGTAGATTATCATAGATATAGGTAATTGCCGAAAAATTGTTAAGATATGCCTGACTTCTATGGTGATGTGATTTACACACTGTATCAAACGTTTTAGAACATTTATCAAAATATGTTTTGAATCTATCATCTTGCAATAAACTGAATGTATTACCATATTGGCATCCCAGTTAAACGGGAAACCTCACTATTACCCTATTGTCATCACACTTAAACGGGAAATGGTAACTAAGTAAGTCAATATGGTAATGCATTTACAGCCCGTCAATATTCTTTCATCTTTGAATGTTTAATTATCCGACATAATGCGGACTCTATTATGACCTAACTCCAAAAAAGGAATATAATGTTTAATGGTGTCGTCAGTATTGTCTGGTAGTTCCCTTAATGGGCTATTCTCCTGTTGCTCTGGATTTACCAAGACATTGAGAACTTGCTTTGTGGAGTTCTAGGCTTTTTTTATTTTCATATATCTGAGATGATCCCCCATTAACAGTTCCAAGGTGGCAACCCTATTGTCAAGCCGTTTTAGGTTTGTTATGTAGGTTACTTTTCGTTTCCCTTGTAATTCTCGTTTTTTTTAATGCGTGTTTTTGTTTCAATGTATTATGTGAATGCTACATTTCCTGTTCCATTTTTAGAACTAATTTTCTTTATTTTTTCTTATAGATCTATTTTTAACTATTTTTGCTGCCTATGCTGTTAGAGGATAATTATGTCATGGCGGGGACTTACTTAGTTACCTTTTCCCGTTTAATTGTGATGACAATAGGGTAATAGTGAGGTTTCCCTTTTAACTGGGATGACAATAGGGTAATAGTGAGGTTTCCCGTTTAATTGTGATGCCAATAGCGTAACAGTGAGATTTCCCATTTAATTGGGATGACAATAGGGCAATCGTGAGGTTTCCCGTTTAATTGTGATGCCAATATGGTAATAGTGAGATTTCCCATTTAATTGGGATGACAATAGGGTAATTGTGAGGTTTCCCGTTTAATTATGATGACAATAGGGTAACAGTGAGATTTCCCATTTAATTGGGATGACAATAGGGCAATAGTGAGGTTTCCCGTTTAATTGGGATGACAATAGGGCAATCGTGAGATTTCCCGTTTAATTGTGATGCCAATATGGTAATAGTGAGATTTCCCGTTTAATTGGGATGACAATAGGGTAATAGTGAGGTTTCCCGTTTAATTGGGATGACAATAGCGTAATAGTGGGGTTTCCCGTTTAATTGTAATGACAATAGGGTAATAGTGAGGTTTCCCGTTTAATGAAGGTCCCTCTAATTCCCTCAAATTCGTAAAGGTATGACAGGGGATCGACAAAGGGTCATACCCTGGCACGCGAACATACATTGTGTATCTCCAATTTTGAAATGGTCACCAAACATATGAAGGAAACCCGATCTAAATACGTAGATGAGCTAGAATTTCTTGACGTTCTAACTTCAATTGAGGAAAACACAATCAAGACGAACCTCTATACAAAACCCACGTACTTGTATCTTCATAGCCAGTCATCGCACCCATAATCAACAAAGCAAGCTATACCATATGGCCTTGGGATTCGAGTCAAACGGATTTGTTGAGATGAAAGCAACTACAACATGTATTGGAAGACTATCATTGAGCAACTTCAGGAAAGGGGTTATGAGGAAGGTATGTTGGAAACGAACTTAAGAAAGTAGATGCAAAAAACAAAGAGCCGACTTACTTGCGTATAATTGAGAGAAACGTGCAGGTTCACGTGTTCCTTTGGTTATTACGTTTTCCAGAGCACTACTTGATGTAAGACGCATATTAAGAAAACATCTACCAACTCTGCATATTTCTGACAGAATGAAAAATATATTTCCAGAACCGTCCATCCTGGCTTACAGAAGAGATACAAACCTGCAAGACATTCCGGTGCACAATAAAAACAACAATCAGTTTTTCAACAAACCACGTGGATATGAACCATGTGGAAAGAGTCCATATGTGATGAAATCAGACACGTTCAGTGCGCATAACGGAAAAACATATACGGTAAGGAACAGCATCAACTGTAAATCAATAAATGTGGTTTATGCCATTTATTGTCACAAATGTGCGGAGTTTGTTTATGTAGGCGAAACTGGGGACAGGCTGTAGCAAAGTGGCGGATCCAGGATTTCAGCTTAGGGGGGCGTAAAATTTTGGTCAATATTCGGGTCCGTTTCTAGCCTTATAAAACGGCTGCGGTAGTGCATTGATAGGATAAAAAAAGTCCGTTTTCAAATAAAATGACTTAATAATGTGTTAATTAAACCACTCATTAGCCATTATGTGGCGAGCGAGCGATAATTTTTTTTATACTGAGGGCGTGCATCGAAATTGTATGATGGGGGGCGTAAGATTTTGGTCAATTTTCGGGTCCGGCTCTAGCCTCATAAAACGGTTGCGGTAGTGCATTGATAGGGTAAAAAAAATCGTTTTCAAATAAAAGAATTTAACAATGTGTTAATTAAACCACTCATTAGCCATTATGCGTCGAGCGAGCGAATCGAGAGAGAGTTTTTTTTATACTGAGGGCGTGCATCGAAATTGTTTGATGGGGGGCGTAAGATTTTGGTCAATTTTCGGGTCCGTTCCTAGCCTCATACAACGGTTGCGGTAGTGCATTGATAGGGTAAAAAAGTCCGTTTCCAAATAAAAGGACTTAATAATGTGTTAATTAAACTACTCATAAGCCATTATGCGTCGAGCGAGAATTTTTTTTATACTGAGAGCGTGCATCGAAATTGTTTGATGAGTGGCGTGAGATTTTGGTCAGTTTTCGGGTCCGTTTCTAGCCTCATAAAACGGTTGCGGTAGTGCATTGATAGGGTAAAAAAGTCGTTTTTCAAATAAAAGGATTTAACAATGTGTTTATTAAACCACTCATTAGCCATTATGCGTCGAGCGAGCGAGAACATGTTTTATACTGAGGGCGTGCATCGAAATTGTTTGATGGTTGTGGTAAGATTCTGGTCAGTTTTCGGGTCCGTTCCTAGCCTCATAAAACGGTTGCGGTAGTGCATTGATAGGGCAAAAACGTCCTTTTTCAAATAAAAGGATTTAACAATGTATTAATTAAACCACTCATTAGCCATTATGCGTTGAGCGAGCGAGAAATGTTTTTATACTAAGGGCGTGCATCAAAATTGTTTGATGGGAGGCGTAAGATTTTGGTCAGTTTTCGGGTCCGTTTCTAGCCTCATAAAACGGTTGCGGTAGTGCATTGATAGGGTAAAAAAGCCGTTTTCAAATAAAAGGATTTAACAATGTGTTAATTAAACTGCTTATTAGCCATTATGCGTCGAGCGAGCGAATCGAGCGAGAATTTTTTTTATACTGAGGGCGTGCATCGAAATTGTTTGATGGGGGGCGTAAGATTTTGGTAAATTTTCGGGTCCGTTCCTAGCCTCATAAAACGGTTGCGGTAGTGCATTGATAGGGTAAAAAAGTCCGTTTTCAAATAAAAGGACTTAATAATGTGTTAATTAAACTACTCATTAGCCATTATGCGTCGAGCGAGAATTTTTTTTATACTTAGGGCGCGCATCGAAATTGTTTGATGGGAGGCGTAAGATTTTGGTCAGTTTTCGGGTCCGTTTCTAGCCTCATAAAACGGTTGCGGTAGTGCATTGATAGGGTAAAAAAGTCCTTTTTCAAATAGAAGGATATAACAATGTGTTAATTAAACCACACATTAGCCATTATGCGTCGAGCGAGCGAGAAAATGTTTTATACTGAGGGCGTGCATCGAAATTGTTTGATGGGGGGCGTAAGATTTGGTCAATTTTCGGGTCCGTTCCTAGCCTCATAAAACGGTTGCGGTAGTGCATTGATAGGGTAAAAACGTCCTTTTTCAAATAAAAGGATTTAACAATGTATTAATTAAACCACTCATTAGCCATTATGCGTCGAGCGAGCGAGACATTTTTTTATACTGCGGGCGTGCATCGAAATTGTTTGATGGGGTGCGTAAGATTTTGGTGAATTTTCGGGTCCGTTTCCAGCCTCATAAAACGGTTGCGGTAGTGCAATGATAGGGTAAAAAAGCCGTTTTCAAATAAAAGGATTTAACAATGTTTTAATTCAACTCTCATTAGCCATTATGCGTCGAGCGAGCGAGAAAATGTTTTATACTGAGGGCGTGCATCGAAATTGTTTGATGGGGGGCATAAGATTTTGGTAAATTTTCGGGTCCGTTCCTAGCCTCATAAAACGGTTGCGGTAGTGCATTGATAGGGTAAAAACGTCCTTTTTCAAATAAAAGGATTTAACAATGTATTAATTTAACCACTCATTAGCCATTATGCGTCGAGCGAGAGAGACATTTTTTTATACTGTGGGCGTGCATCGAAATTGTTTGATGGGGTGCGTAAGATTTTGGTGAATTTTCGGGTCCGTTTCCAGCCTCATAAAACGGTTGCGGTAGTGCAATGATAGGGTAAAAAAGCCGTTTTCAAATAAAAGGATTTAACAATGTTTTAATTAAACTCTCATTAGCCATTATGCGTCGAGCGAGAATTTTTTCTATACTGAGGGCGTGCATCGAATTTGTTTGATGGGAGGCGTAAGATTTTGGTCAGTTTTCGGGTCCGTTTCTAGCCTCATAAAACGGTTGCGGTAGTGCATTGATAGGGTAAAAAAGCCGTTTTCAAATAAAAGGATTTAACGATGTTTAAATTAAACTACTCATTAGCCATTATGCGTCGAGCGAGCGAATCGAGCAAGAATTTTTTTTATACTGAGGGCGTGCATCGAAATTGCTTGATGGGGGGCGTAAGATTTTGGTAAATTTTCGGGTCCGTTCCTAGCCTCATAAAACGGTTGCGGTAGTGCATTGATAGGGTAAAAAAGTCCGTTTTCAAATAAAAGGACTTAATAATGTGTTAATTAAACTACTCATTACCCATTATGCGTCAAGCGAGAATTTTTTCTATACTGAGGGCGTGCATCGAAATTGTTTGATGGGAGGCGTAAGATTTTGGTCAGTTTTCGGGTCCGTTTCTAGCCTCATAAAACGGTTGCGGTAGTGCATTGATAGGGTAAAAAGTCGTTTTCAAATAAAAGGATTTAACAATGTGTTAATTGAACCACTTATAAGCCATTATGCGTCGAGCGAGCGAAGCGATTGAGAAAATGTTTTATACTGTGGGCGTGCATCGAAATTGTTTGATATTTTATCTACAGTAACATGGACATACATGTATGATCCGGAATATTCAGTGTGTGGGGGGGGGGGGGGGGGGGGGGGTGGAGGGGGGCGACGGATGCAAACTACTTTAGAGCAGACGGGCATAACATTACCGACTTCTGAATTATGGGTCTCGAGAAACTTTACGGTGATGATACATACCGAAAAAACATAGAGGCACTATGGAAAAAGAAACTTCGGACATCTAACAAAACACGACGTCATTTCTGTGACGTTACGTCGTTTTCGTTAAATTGTATATAAAGTCAACGCCATGTAAAAGGTTAGATAAACAACCGAAAACTTGCGGCAAAATAAACTGTATTATTAGTTATTAGGATTCTTGATAAGAGGAAATGGGCTTAACGAATTTGTCATGCCTTGCTTTATCAAAAAGTTGTTACCATTTATTTAAGAAAAAACACAGCCAAAAACAGGTTTTCAATTTTATTGCGCCAATTTCCCCGTAACGTGCCTCTAACTAGACGTTGTTTATTTTCGTGACGTCATCGCTCTTAACGGCGTTATATTTGGCGGATTTTTTCATAAAATAAACGTATTTTATCACTATGTTAATGTTTTATTATCTGTAAAATTGCAAAACAAAATAGATATACTTACGATAGAAAGGAAACAATCAGCGGTTTCCAAAACAAATCGGCAACGTTATCGTCGCCATTTTGTTTTTGTGTATCGCAGGTATGGGGTACCTACGGGGAAATTGTCGAATGTTCACGCCGCGATACGTAGACATGGGCTCATTTCTACGGACCATTGACCAATAAAATCCCGAGAATTTTCTTTGCAGTATGACAATATGAAGTTTTTAACATTTTTATGTACAATACGGTGATATATCTGGGCTCGTACCCAGCTGACACAACCATATTGGACGTATATATATATATATAATATATATATATATATATATTACCGTTATATAATGATTTTCTCACTATGGTAGCATTCGTACTGTGTTCATAATCAAATTATGGTAACTGGGATGCAAATTGGTATCATACTAAATCAAACATTATTCCGTATTATCTGAATAACCAGTCGTTAAACACCTGTCTTAAAAGTCCACATTGCTAAAAATAAAGTGATTGTCAAGTAATGTTGAAATGGAATATTTGTAGAAAAGCTATCATGGTTATGTTCCAGAAGGAGTAGCCCAAACAAGAATACATACAATAGTCTTCTAAATTGTCTAAAGGGCACAGGAGGAAGTTTATTTAAATAGTTACTGTATATCGACATAATTCCATAGAACAGTTATGTATCGTCTCCCACAAAGCAATGTAAAAGCAGCTGCTTTATGCAATTCATGGAGATGCTATATTTCCATGTCTGTAAAATTCCTATAAAGAAGTTTCATTATAAGCGATGCATTTGCATTATCATTACGTGGTCCCGCCTTAATTCCGTGAAGCAAAAAATGTTCCAAAATCTTTTGTACTAAGAAAATGCGATAACTTGTTTAAAAGTACCTATTAAATGTTTTAATTTTACAATATGCAAGCTTTTTGAAGCCAAAATAAAGGTTTTATTTTATACCCCAGCCAACCCCGTTTTCGCTTCTTGAAGAAGGGGTTGGATGGGGTATGAAAGTTAATACTCAAACCACGTAATGTGAAGCCTGTTTTTAGCTCTACTGGCCAAGGGCCAGCAGAGCTTATGGGATGGTGTGTTGTCCGTCCGTCCGTTAACTTTTGCTTGTGTACAATCTAGAGGCCACATTTCTCATGCAATCATCATGAAACTTTGTCAGAATGTTTATCTCAATAAAATCTCGGTCAAGTTCGAAAATGGGTCATGTGGGGTCAAAAACTAGGTCACTAGGTCAAATATTGGAAAAACCTTGTGTACACTCTAGAGGCCATATTTTTAACCCGAGCTTGATGCAACTTTGTCAGAATGTTTGTCTTAATTATATCTTGTTCAAGTTTGAAAATGGGTCACATGGGATTAAAATCTAGGTCACTAGGTCAAATACTTGAAAAACCTTGTGTACACTCTAGAAGCCGTATTTCTGACCCAATCTTGATGAAACTTTGTCAAAATGTTTGTCTTAATTATATCTTGGTCAAGTTAAAAAATGGGTTACATGGTGTTAAAAACTAGGTCACTAGGTCAAACTTTGGAAAAACAGTGTGTACACTCTAGAGGCCATATTTTTGACCCGATCTTGATGAAACTTGGTCAGAATGTTTGTCTCAATGAAATCTCGGTCAAGTTTAAAAATGGGTAATGTGGGGTCAAAAACTAGGTCACTAGGTCAAATACTTGAAAAAACTTGTGTACACTCTAGAGGTCATATTTGTTACCCAATCTTGATGAAACTTTGTCAAATTGTTTATCTTAATTATATCTTGATCAAGTTCGGAAATGGGTCACATGAAGTTAAAAACTAGGTCACTAGGTCAAATATTGGAAAAACCTTGTGTACACTCTAGAGGCCATATTTTTGACCCGAGCTTGATGCAACTTTGTCAGAATGTTTGTCTTAATTATATCTTGGTCACGTTTGAAAATGGGTCACATGGGGTTAAAAACTAGGTCACTAGGTCAAATATTTGAAAAACCCTGTGTACACTCTAGACACCATGTAGTACGACTCGATTCATCAATGGTATAACAGCCAGTAGAGCGTTCACAGGCCCTCTTGGGCCTCTTGTTAAACGTTGTATTGGAAATCTGACTTAAGAGAGACTGGTTAACAAATAGAGGATCTTACATGAGTACTCATCCATTATTGAATTTATTAAACGAGTTGGCAAAATGATATAATGCGAGGCTCTTGCCGAGCATTATATCATTTTTGCTAACGAGTTTAATTAATTCAGTAATGCATGAGAACGAATGTTAGATTCTATTTATCACATAACTCACATATCGACTTTTATTGCATTTTGCCTGTCGCTTTAACACGTCAGAACACGTACATTAACGTGACGTCCATGACGTCATTAACGTTATGTTATACCACTAGTGGAATATTGAAAATATTGAATGAAGTTATAACACTCCCACACCGCATGTTATGTGATAAAAGTAGATATAAAATGTAGCATTCACGGACCACAGTCAACCACACACACGCGCACGCACATAATCAAACAGCATGCAACCACAACGATGAATAAAAGGCAAGACATGACTTCACAAATATAAAAGGGTTCACATCGATTGAATCTGCAGTTTGTGTGATAATTAATGAAGAGTGAACAAAGGCTCTCACGTTGTTCATGAATGAAAACAACTGTCCTACAGAAATCACAGCACCCAAACTCAGTACTGTACCACAAACAAAGAGCAAATTAACTATACAGTGAAAATGACAATACACAACACCAATAGTGGTGAAGTCAGGGTTACCGACTTGGAACGGTCAGTAGGCAATATGGCCAACTGGATAGCTTAACGATTTAAGTGTACACAACCTCGCTATTATCCTGTCTTCAACGTTCATATTGACAAGGCAGTGTAAATAAAAGTACATTCCCTCAAACAGAAATCTCTGACAATAAAGTCCACATCAAGAGAAAGTAGGAAATGATACACGTATATGTTATTGTTAATGCAGGTGCTTACCAATGTTTTTTTCTCCAGATTTTGGCACATCAACATCTGACCTGAACACGATACCAACATCTAGTATGGAACAATACTGTAACTGTCGTGCATGATAATCCTTTATCACCCGAGTTTGGGTATGCCAATGATGCCACAGTAGATGTACCAGAACATGTTACGTGATATGCGACTGTAACAGTGTATGCAATGATAATTGTACTTGCTTCATTAACCAAATCCATTTACTTCACTGTAGCGAGTAGCGAGAATGTTAAAATAAAATATCAGAAAAATGGTCCAATAGAAACCACAGCAATCAAACGCAATGGCACCGTAGGTCCGCACCACAAATCGAAATAAATGAACATATTTCAAAAGTCAATAGAAAGGACAAATAAAGAGTGGTGAAGACAGAGTTACCGACTTGGAACGGTCAGTAGTCAATAAGAAATACAGAAAGTATTGTTACACAGATGTTTTAATATGAACAATTGAGCATATTTTGTCCACTTTAATAGTCGGTGTAAGTTCAAAGGTGAATATAAAAGTCGAACAGGAATATGAAATAAAGAATCTAGCTGATTATATTCATATGAATTAGGTTTCAGCCTGAAATCTAAATGCAAATGAAGTTTAATGTCTGTGAGGCATCTAGTTTAAAACATAACACCATAAAATGCGTTTAATAATTTCTATGTATTTTTCAGAACCATGAGATGTAACATTATAACAGAATATACAACTGTCATCCAGCCGTTTATAATCTAGACACCAGTAAGGCGTTCTTTTTTTTAATCAGTTGGACCTCATCGGCTGAGAAAGAAGGACACTTTTGAGACATATGTTTTATATTTTATGTAACAGCACATCAATATATATTATTATACCTCACTGTAGTAAACACTCCATGTAAAATCCCCGTACCCTGCCGGGTTGATAAGCCCGCTAGCTTTTTGAAAAGCTCAGTTCTAAAAATAGATTTTTTCAACAATATGATAAATATGTTCACAAACACTCTTCTTATTAATGCGATTTCCCATAGGAGTATTTGTTCGGAATAATAAAATAAATATCACATCCTCTTGATGTCAACATTACATTCTCGGGTTGATAATATTCACTGGCACCCTTAAGAGGATTTGGTATTTACATACTATAATCATACAAACAACAGCAAATGAATGCATAACAATGTAAAACTTAAATATTACATGAATGCATAACAATATCTAATGAAAGCATCATATGTATGTACGCCAATGTCAAAATCATTACTTGCAAGTGTATTATGACAGAAAATGGATGGTTAGAAATGTCAAACGAAAGTATCCGGTGAAATTAATGTCAAATACATGCATAACAATGTCAAAAGTATTAATAGTATTATGACAAATAATGCCATTGTCAAATGAATGTATAACATTGCCACATGTATTTGACATAACAGTGGCAGATCATCATTGCATACCATCGTGAAATGAATGTATAACATTGCCACATATATTTGACAATATAGTGTCCGATCATCATTGCATACCATCGTGAAATGAATGTATAACATTGCTACATGTATTTGACATTATAGTGGCAGATCATCATTGCATACCATCGTCAAATGAATGTATAACATTGCCAAATATATTTGACATTATAGTGCAGATCATCATTGCATACCATCGTGAAATGAATGAATAACAAGTTCACGTGCTTGATTTTGTAATGACACTGTCATATACAACTTGTCAAATGCATGTATAACACTGTCAAATGGATGTCAAACAATGTCAAATGCATGTACAACAATGACAAATGAACGTATAACATTGTAAAATAAATGTATAACAATGACAAATGAACGTATAACACTGTCAAATGAATAACAATGTCAAATGCATGTATAACAATGTCAAATAAATGTATAACAATGTCAAATGCATGTATAACACTGTCAAATAAATGTATAACAATGTCAAATACATGTATAACACGGTCAAATGAATGCATTACAATGTCAAATGCATAAATAACATTGTCAAATGAATGTATAACAATGTCAAATGCATGTATAACATTGTCAAATGAATGTATAACAATGTCACATGCATGTATAACAATGTCAAATGAATGGCTTGAATTGAATTGGGGTTTAATGGCAGGAATGAACATGCCAGGCTCATCCTCCATGTACGTCGAGACAAAATATGGAGAACGGGCCTAGAACCTTCTCACCCTGAACTGAATGTATAACAATGTCAAATGCATGAATAACACTGTCAACTGACTGTATACTAATGTCAAATGCATGTATAACGCTGTCAAATGAATGTATAACACTGATAAATGAATGTATAACACTATAACAATGTCACATACATGTATAACAATGTCACATGCATGTATAACAATGTCACATGCATGTATAACAATGTCAAATGAATGTATAGCAACGTCAAATGCATGTATAACACTGCCAAATGAATGTATAACAAAGTCAGATGAATGTGTAACTATGTCAAATGAATGTATAACACTGTAAAATGAATGTATATCCATGTCAAATGAATGTCTAACAATGTCAGATACATGTATAACAATGCCAAATGAACGTATGACACTGTCAAATGAATGAATAACAATGTCACATGCATGTATAACAATCACAAGTTAATGTATAACACTGTCAAATGAATGTATAAGTATGACAAATGAATGTTTAACAATGTCAAATGAATGTATAACAATGTCAAATGAATTTATAATAATGACAAATAAATGTGTAATAATGTCAAATGCATGTATAACAATGTCAAATGAATGTATAATAATGACAAATAAATGTCTAATAATGTCAAATACATGTATAACAATGTCAAATGAATGTATAACAATGTCAAATGCATGTATAAAACTGTCAAATTAATGTATAACAATGTCAGATGAATGTATAACAAATTCAAATGAATGTATAACAATGTATTGCACAATCGCTTTGATCATGAAAGACGAACGTAAATTGCGAAATCTTCACTCTTACAGAGGATAACATATTAACCTGAAAAGCATAGGTAGTGATGCCACATAAGTGTAGTGCTCTACATAGTGTAGTGTTCTACATAGGTGTAGTGTTTCACCGAATAAAACTCTGAGATATTTGAATAAGAGAAAACCATTCTTTTTTTTTGCGTTCTAAAAAAATCAGTGCATATAAATAAAATAAAAAAGCGCACGTTAATACCGTTGAGCACAACACTCACGATACATACTATGTATTTACTTATTGGATGACACATACATCTTACTACGAGATAAACAGACATATGTAACTATAATAGACACGTGTTACTATAATAGACACGTGTTACTATAATAGACACGTGTTACTATAAATATGTATGGACTGCACTCTTTATAGCATAAAGCGTATTTTCCATCAAATTGAAATACAGACTTGGCATGTTCTGTAACATGCCAAGTCAGTATTTGGCAGAGGTGTATGTCTCCGGCATAACTGTCTATTTTGAGCAAATATCTGTGTGAGCATACAGTTATACGAGATCTATTTTGTGCACATCGTACAAACAAAACCTAATAAGTATTGAGCCAGACTATACCCTAAGTACGGCACGTGCAAACTAATGTTCATTCACTAACTGATAAAAGTAGATATAAAAGTCGAACAGGAAATGTAGTATTGAAGGACCACAGTCAACCACAATCACACATAAACCCATATATGCACTTTCGAAAGTAATACCATTCTTTGAAAAGAGAAATAAGGGTCAGTTAGTAGAGATACGAAATAGACTCGTATCAAAGATCCATAAGAAGCAACGTTTGTAAACTTACGGATGGTTAAAGGAGGTCCAAAACTCGACAAAATTGTCTAATACAAGATCAAAGAACGCTAATATAATTGGCCAAAATGCCGATGAGCACAAGACCTACAACGTGATATATGAAACACGTGTTTAAGGATAAAACTGCAACTATTAATATCATACAATCCCTGTGGGATGTAAATATAATAATATTGATACATGTACCTGATCTACTCTGCAATTTGCATAACAACTAACAACATATATCAGGGAGCATTTACATGCATATCACAGTCGCATTAGAGTCATTAAGGGAATATGCATCCAAATAGTACAGGAAGTGTATTTTTCTGAAATAGGACATAAGATACCGGCAGCAGTAAATGTACATTTAAAATGGTGTGGATGTCACCCCTGGTGACCACATAATTTTATTTATTTTTAAAAACAAAAGTCATTTCAATTAGGACATTTATTGGGCTAACTTTTGGGTTAATTAAAATATTTCTGCACTGAATGTCTTATCTGGGAAAAACCCATAGGTATTATTCACCTCCTTGCAAAATGTACTGTGACACCGTTTGAGATGTTTATGTTCGGTTGACAAATACCGGCTAAAATGCCCGGATGGCTATGCATTCTGGGCAAAAAATGGCACTTCTTGGATTGTTGTCAACAATAATGGAAGTTTGTATTGTCAAAGTAGTGCATAATATGTCTATTTATTCAATATTGCTATAATGCAGGCCTATGAAGATGGAAGTAGATGCATATTCCCCTAATATAGAGTCTGTTACACACATTTACGTCGACATATTACTTTTATAGGGAATCGCAAATGCGTTCCTATTTTGTATGAGATTTATAAAACAAATATTTTTTAAAATTTAGTGAGCCTTTCGACAAGCTAAATAAGAACTGAATTGGGTTTTACGACGTAAAACACACGGAAGGTTATATGGCGCCTAACAGGAATGAACATGCCAGGCTCATCCTCCATTTACATCAAGATAAAATATGGAGAATGGGCCTATAGAAGCTTTTAACCTGCAGAACTGCTTAGTTGCTGCAAATTCTACAGTAGACACTCCATTTACGATGGAGCTATGTTTCCACGTTTCAATACGCGGTGTCATGATGGATACCTTGAATGAGCATGATAAAAATTACAAAATTAAACATGCAGGGTTAGAGGATGGTCCTCTGATATGCAATGTTGTATTCTACCTCTGCTACCACACGGGGAAGCTAAATAAGAAAACAAATAATATAAATCTTGAACGAATCTAAGATTATTTGAATCATATGATATTATGGCAATTAATTAAGTGAACTGAAACTTCTCCAGTCGACTTAAACCACGTTTTATACATCTAATGAGTCATGTGCAACTGGAAGGAATTTAAGATTATTTTAATCGTATAAAATTAAGGCAACAAATATAATTTAAGGAACTATATTAATGTTCTCCAGTTGAGTTAAACGGAAGCCCAAACTCTATCGTGAAATCATATCTGTTTGAATATAGTCATTTTTTTTTTTGTACTTACTAAAATGGCATTATTGTTTGGGGCGATTGTTTGAGCCAAAGGTTTTTTGGACTGTTAAGAGAAAATTCAACTAGTATCAAAATAAAATGTATATCACTGAAACAGAAATTTTTAGTGGTAAATAAAACTACCTAACTTTTCCAAATCGACAGAGAAATAAAAATTTAAAATGCCACACATGAATATTAAAAATGCGTAAATAAGTAAATAAAAAGACACATTTGTATGACGAGAGGTGTAAATGTTGTAGGTTGTTATTTACATATTAAAACATAATGTAAAACAAAACACACAATATATTCAATTTAAAGATACAAAATTCAATAAAATAGTCCACACATGAATATTAAAATGAGTAAGCGTAAATGTGTTAACGTGTAAATGCATAGCAAGTAAAAACAACAACAATTAATTATTGAACAGATGAGTAAATGTTGTAGGTTACCGTCAACATAATTTTAAAGAATGTTAAAACGTTTCAACACTGTCTGAGAAAAACAACAACACGAAGATCAACAAAGCATAACAATGCATTTCGTTGGAAAGTAAATCATAACGAAATATAAAATGGATGTTTCTTAAACATATTTGAGCAATTGGCATACATAGCCGTGGACATTCACAAAATGAGGATACTGTACAGTTCGCATAATAATTTCAAATCGTTTATTAAATATCCCTTTTTATTCCATCGATATCACCAGCGATATTTAACCTTTTGGGAATAGGACTGGTACCCGTTTAATTAGGAAAAGCGTTGTTTAGCCTTAAATTGGGAATTGTTTCACTATCAAACAAAATAATTAATTTATGCTTAAATACTTAACATGTATACATATACAGTGCAGCAGTAAAATTTTCAAAGTGAAGCTTCAGGAAACAATTCTTTTTACTTTAATTTTAAAATTTAAACTGCTTTCAATTTAGATTGTTTTACACCGGAATTGGGAAAAAACATATTGTTTGCAATTGAGAATGGGTCCTTTTATCGGTACCACATATCTAAGGGGTAAAACGCTGATATTAACATACTGTTTGATAAAAAGCAGTGCACGTTTCGTAAACATCTTACGTCGTAAGCATATCGGTTTTTCATACAAACTTTACTTAAAAAATATTCGGTAAATGTATCACAAATAGTGTAGTGCGTAAAACATTAACCCTTTCATCATATCGAACGTTAATTAACTGTTAAATAAATATAAGTAAGAGCTAACAAATCGTTCTAACAACTTACTAACTATCAACTACGGCCTGTCAAGATAAACGTCAAACTATTTTTTCCCTTTACGAATATTAATCTTCACTTACACAGGTCTCACACGGACTTTGACTTTGAAGATTAATTAATTTTCTGTTCATGTTGTCCTTGTTCCTTCTGTCCTTCGGATTGTTACTAATCTCGCGGGATTTGGTAGATATTTCAGGTTTGTTGGGCTCCACTCTGTCCGTCAAAGCAATATGGTGTTGTCTCCGTGACATTGGTTGGTTGGGTTTCTCGTGTTTGGCTGTAGAGCTCGTTTTGTTAGGACGTTCTCTCTGGTTGGTCACGGTTTTGCCAGATTTATCGTGAATATCAGGAAAAACGTGCTCAGTTTGCGCAGTTCGGCTGTTGTCGTATGTAGTTCGGCTGTTTTCGTGAAATCGTCGCAGAGAGTCATCCTTGTTGTCAAATTTCGCTGCGTTTTCTTGATGACGATTCTGTTTTCGTGGTGACCTTTCATCCTTAATTTTCTCTGGTCTTTGCATGAAGCCTTTGTAGTCACGTGGTCTTTCATCACGTGAATCTGACCTATCAGTCAGTGGTACGTCACTATGGTAATCACTGTCATCATCAGGTAAAGTCCGATATATCGGTGGCTCAAGCTTGAACGGCAACCTGAATATCAAAAAATAATCGACAACGATAGTTATATCAGTATTATGTTCATAATATATTAAAATAAATACAGTGAACATTTTAAAATGTATTGAGTTTATTTAAGGGTACTAATGTTTAATGCAACATCTATTACGCTTAATAGCTTAAGCAGCATTTAGCATTATACATGGGTGCTGTACAACATCAAATATTGTATTTACATTTATGTTAGTAGTGCCATCACACGTCAATATATAGAGAATAATCAACTGTCTCAGTGTGATACGAGAAATATGTCACGAGAACACATTGTAATTCGTTTAAAAAACGATTTCGAAGAACGAGTTCTTTTAACCGAATTACGTGTTCGAGTGACATATTGATTATTCTATTTATTATACACATATCACTGATTCCCTCGCGTATGAATACATTTGGCAGATTTTGAAATGAGCCGTTAAAATGTGCTGGTTGAAAGCAATAACAATCTACTGTGCTAAATGGTAAAAAAATAGTTCGGACAAAGTGATATCGTCACACCAGTGATGATATAGAAAAATGATATCGTCACTGGTGTGACAATATCACTGTTGTCTGATACTAAACATATTCACTGAGAAATCCTTATAAATCACTGATAGGTATATAATAAATCTGTTTATCACATAAAATGTGATGTAGGAGTGTAATAACACCATTCAATATTTTCGATATTCCACTAGTGGTATAACATAACGTTAATGATGTCATGGACATCACGTTAATGTACATTTTCTGACGTAATGTGCCGTTATAAGTTATCTAGTGACGTTATAAGTTATGTAATAAATAGAATCTAACAAACTCGTTAGCAAAAATGATATAATGCTCGGCAAGATAACTCGTTTAATAAATTCAATAATGAATGAGTACTCATGTAAGATCCTCTATATGCTTTACACGTTAACATACATGCTGTGTTCAGATAATACGCGTTAACATGTATTATGCATTACACGTCAGCATACCTGCAGATATACGATAACATGCATATACATATTGCGTTGTGTATAGACATTTAACATAACACCTGTACGGCGCTTTGGTCAGATATTCATATTCATCGCGCTTTGTTAAAGCTAAGATTCCATATACGCGGTATGCGGCATGCGAATGCGACAAAAAATGGAAATCCTGTAGACGCACGATCTTGATTCCATATGTCCGGCTGCGAATGTGAATTGTCATGCGGCTGCGTACACGGCAAACTTGATCGCTCCATGGAGCGATCGGTGCGAATGCGTACAAATAAATATATGGAATCTGAGCTTCAAGATCGTGCGTCTACATGATTTCCATTTTTTGACGCATTCGCATGCCGCATGCCGCGTATATGGAATCTTAGCTTAAGATAATACACGATATCATATGTGTACCTGTAAGGCGCATTGTCCAGATACGTTTGCGATTTATCTGCAAGAATATTAGCAGCTTCATACGGTGTCAGGAACCATTTCAGAGCCCGTTTGTTCTTGGGAAGTTGATCTCTTAAAGTCCGAGAAGCCGAAGAGATTCGCATGCCTTTTGCATTATCAGTTACCTTTTGGAATATTGCCTCTGCTTTCCTTAGAACGTCCTGGAATTAATATGTGAGGACATGTTTTTCACACAACGATTTCGATTAATAAATGTTATGTCTTTTTTTAATACAAACAATTAATATACTGTTATTTAGTAAACGGATTATAAAAGGAAGACTGATTGATATATCACTACACTATGATCATATAATAGTAAAATAAAATCTACCTAAGGTTGAATGGTGTATTAAGTCGTCTTCATCACATTTATGCTATATAAAAGACGGTCGATTCTTTCGTCTTGGAGGCAGAATTTGGTTACAAAGATGAAACATGTTCATTTCGGGATCATCAAATCAATTGAATGGTAAGTTT
This sequence comes from Cyrtodaria siliqua, assembly GCA_037043455.1. Taxonomy (NCBI): domain Eukaryota; kingdom Metazoa; phylum Mollusca; class Bivalvia; order Adapedonta; family Hiatellidae; genus Cyrtodaria; species Cyrtodaria siliqua. Next base: position 13,407 of record JAWPHD010013882.1, on the reverse strand, counting down.
GCAAAAATCAGCTTAGAATTTTTGTTGTTGAATTTTCCCTTTACATCTCTACATATAACGTTGAACCTGCTATATGAAGTAACTAGGAAGCTGTATTTTTACACTATTGAGACTCTGTGATCTAGCGATCATTTCTGAAAAAGAACGTGTACCAACATGTGTATCTGGTTCTCAAGAGGATGTTTAACAATTATAGTAATGGCATCGACCTGGTTGTCACGTCTGCCGTAGTATAACAAAGTTAAAAGACATCTAAAGGGGAAAAAACTTTGAAAGAAAATTATATTTTGTTTCCACTAAAACTTTGACAGTAGCTGTAAATTCTTCAAATTGTCTTCTTATTATAGGAGTGAGGGGACTTCATTATCCTATAAGAAAACAGGCCTCAAGATTATAAACAAAACTCGATACTCATGTCCATGCTCAACTCCAAATTATCCAATCAACATGTGTGCAACAATGAAAGCATTGCTATCATTGGCTGATCTGGAGTTGACTTCTGAGCTGAGCAAGGAGATTGGTTTATACAAACTTACTCGAAATGGAGGAGCTTCTTTGTGCGTTGGCTCATACCGCTGTGACTGCGACTGGTCCTCTGTCATGTTAATATCAGCCAGTGTTTCCAGTTCACTCTCTTCACTGTTTGAGAACTCCTTATGCTTCCACGATCCGGATCTCATATCGAATGTATACTGAAATAGAAGTCAAAAGTAGTGAGTATAATCAATCGAAGGTAAGGTAAAGTGCATATATGATTCTGATGTAAAATCAAATTACTGTGCATATATGTTCATTGTGTAGACGGCTAGAAACCTCCTCAAAATAAAAATGTATTACATATTTATCAAGAAACAACTCTTTGAGTGTACGCTGATATGATAGATAACACAAATCTACACAAACCCTGGCAATGAAGGTAAGATTCGTGTTTTGTTTAATTCTGTCTTTTCGTACACGTAACGGTCTATTCCCGTGTTGTTCTGGATTCTGTGAAACCACTGAGTAAGCTTTGAGTTATTGTATCAATTATATATATACAGACACGTCTATGTGATATACTTATGCTATTTAACATACAAGCTGTCCTGTTTAATAGAATTGACATGAGGGGAAGAGTGAAATAACGCCCTATTTTGCCACTGACTGTCCAAAGGAGGAACCCCTATGTTAATTATTTCCGGTGTACGATGTCTCTCTCTCTCTCTCTTTAAATTTCAAAAGTATATGTTTGTCATCTATTTGCTTTTTATCATGCGTGTTTTTATGTCAAAGTTCTGCAAATGATGCAATTCCTGATCGACTTTTGCATCTTGTGTTCTACATATAGCTATAGCAATCGACGTCCATACGTCTATCAAACATGAAATATGCTCAGTTTACCTTTTTTGCCACTGACCGTTCCAAGGCGGTAGCCCTATTGTCAACCCTTTTGTGTTTGTGATGTCTTATTTGACCTTTTAGTCATCTTTAAATGTGTTCTTTGTTTCTGCGTGTGTTTGTGGTGGACTGTCGCCCTTGAATGCTGTTTTTCCTGTTCATTTTTATATCTATATTTACTGTACATACATTACTTTTCACTGATATGAGAGAGTGAGAGTGATTGTGTGGGCGCTGCCTGCAATTATTTGTCAGTGGTAGGATTTAATTACAGTACCTGTGGAAGAAGTTTCCAACCGTGTCGAGTAACCATGTCTACAGCTTCAATAATGAAGTCGATGGTTTCGTCGTCTTCGAAGTACGCTAGATTTACTCTAGTGAAGCCTGGTCTGAAATAGAGAGGGTTTATTTTATTTAGAATAATATTTATTTAAATAAATGATACTAGGCAAGATGTACCTAATTTAAGCACACATTCTCGTCAATGGCCGCTCCAATAGCGATGTTGTTTACTCATTAACAATGTATATTGTTTCAATTTCACGTCGTCGTCGTTTTTGCGCGCGTGTATTTTTTATAGGTTAAATAAATGTATGGATTTTTGTTCCCTTTCTACAAAAAAATAATATTAGCAAACAAACTGATCGGTTTGCCTAAGGTGTCAATGTTGGCTTATATTCGTTGTTTATGTATTACATTTGTTTCGATCTAATTGAATTGAATTGGGGTTTTAAGGCGCACCAACTCATGAAAAGGATATATGGCGCCTAACAGGCATGAACATGCCAGGCTCATCTTCCATGTACATCGAGATAAAATATGGAAAATTGGCCTAGAACCTTCTCACCCTGAACTGCAGAGTTGCTGCAAATTCTATCGTAGAAACTCCATTTACGCTGGAGCCACGTTATTGTTTTTCTGCCACTGCTCTTTTGATGCGAGCGAGATAGCACATGAAACAATGCAGGGATCATGATGAAGACCTTTAATGAACATGAACAAAAAATGATAAAATGAACATGAATTTGGGTGGATTCTACCCCCTCTGCGTACCCCTCCAAAGGGATCTGCAGTGGCCGTATTCTTTGCCCCGTGCCCAAACGGGGCCCCCGGCAACCACACGGGGCTTGTTCGAGTTAAACCATCCCACTTCTTTCACAATACATACATGCAATGGATCATATCTTGGTGATAATAAACACTACATTTTTCGCCTTTTAAAGAATCATTCCAAAATATAATTATTTGGTCAATATTCAAAACGTGAAAGTAGAGGGATTCTTCATAATAACTTCACGAACTTTTACTTACTTAATTTTGTGTGCTATGTTAACTTGTTTAACCCAAAACATTATAAAAAAAAAAAAGTCCGATAGCACCAAAAACAATTTTTTATTTTTTATTCCAGGATGTATATATCTGTTGATTTTCTTATGTGGGTTAAAACTGCCATATAAAAAAGTTTGACTTACTTCATAATCTCCAAAGAAACATGGGCACTGCTATTGTCTTTCCTAGAATAGAAAAAGAAAGAAATATTTGTTTTTATATACTATTGATACGGTTTACATACTTATAAATATTAACATTAACATTTATTTTATTATTTACAGTTTTACCATTCCAAATATGTACTCTACTATCAATTATTTCATGTGTATGATGTCTTGATTTAATACAAATATCTTGACCCTTTGTGAAGAAAAACATTTGACATTATTATATGTAATATGTTTTACCACCCATTCTGTTGATCGATACAATTATGAAGTTCTTCACATTGTTTATTAATTTATGAAATAGTGCATTGTCTGCCTGTCGGTCTGTCTGATGTGTCTGTGTCAGGCAATCAGAAAAGATACGAGTATTTCTGTATAATCGATGCCGCTTCAAAAAAAAAAGCTTCTAGACGTTTGTCTTAAAAAAGCAAGCGTCTAGGATGATCTAGACTATGGATGCTGCAAGTACTGTTCGACAGTTGTACTTGGTGAAAGACAATGCCATATTAAATAACTTGATACGTTAAGCTATAGAAAACGATATCAGATAATGCCATAAAGGTTGAAAGACATGCTGTATTTTGTAATATGTTTGGTAATTTATGATTTTCTTACCGTCCTGGTTTCTCCGACAGGAATTCCAAATATTTCTTTGCCACTGGTTCAGATATTCCCATCAAGTCCTGTTGGGAAATATGCAGTAATATATCGTATTATGGATGCGTGTGTGTTTATCAATTGTCTCCCGCCTTTTCGAAGAAAAGCGAAGGACAGTAAAAAAGAAAAGATGCCCGTCCGTCATACTTTCTTCTGACAGCAATTATCACAGGAACTGGTCACTTTTAATTTTTGCCTTCTATTATTATAATTGTCTATAAAGGACTTTAATGGGAAATTTTGGAAAATGCTGGTGTTCTTTTTCAGAGGTCAAGCAGACGTTCGAAACAATCTCAGTTACATGCACACTATATACTAACATGTGCAGAAATAAATTTCCTATCCAACAATACCTTTCTTCCTACGATCCCTTGTAAATTCGCTGAGATATCCGAGTTCAAAGTCACCAAAGTGCAATTTCAGGCTACTCGTCGTTTGTTTATGTCCCCTATGTAAACAAATGAAATTTACCGAAAATCAGGTGTCCGTTAATTCCGTTAATTTCGGCGCAGTATTCCAGCTTCAAATCACAACCAATTCACTAAAGTAAAGCATCGATACGTAAATAAATCCATATTTTATCAGTTTGCATAGTCCGTATCACGAGAAAGTCACACAACAACGAGTATTTCGCCACTTGTTATCGGCACTAGCAGACTTTACAAATGAAACCGCCATTTTCAAATGAATTACGGGGCCGAATGACGTCTTTTTTTACCATAGCTGTTAGCTATGGTAAAAAAAAAAACTTTTTAAAATTATTCTTGAATATATTATTAAATACGCTTGTGCTTATCCATAACACTATTATTGATTATAATAGTGTTATGGATAAGCACTAACGTATTTTCTAATATATTCAAGAATAATATTAAAAAGTAAAAATACTTACCATAGCTGTTGGATTCGCATTATGACGTCATTCGGCCCCGTAATTCATTTGAAAATGGCGGTTTCATTTGTAAAGTCTGCTAGTGCCGATAACAAGTGGCGAAATACTCGTTGTTGTGTGACTTTCTCGTGATACGGACTATGCAAACTGATAAAATATGGATTTATTTACGTATCGATGCTTTACTTTAGTGAATTGGTTGTGATTTGAAGCTGGAATACTGCGCCGAAATTAACGGAATTAACGGACACCTGATTTTCGGTAAATTTCATTTGTTTATATAGGGGACATAAACAAACGACGAGTAGCCTGAAATTGCACTTTGGTGACTTTGAACTCGGATATCTCAGCGAATTTACAAGGGATCGTAGGAAGAAAGGTATTGTTGGATAGGAAATTTATTTCTGCACATGTTAGTATATAGTGTGCATGTAACTGAGATTGTTTCGAACGTCTGCTTGACCTCTGAAAAAGAACACCAGCATTTTCCAAAATTTCCCATTAAAGTCCTTTATAGACAATTATAATAATAGAAGGCAAAAATTAAAAGTGACCAGTTCCTGTGGCAATTATGGTCCCGTTTGGACTTGTGGCCGCAATTAATCCTTCAAACATGATCATCTTTTAGGATTTAGACGTCTTACTAACTATTCCTTGTGGCCGCCATTAGGCATTCAGTTAAAAGGGATATCAATCATTGTGTTAGGATTGTATGCCATCCAGAGACGATATCGTATCTTATCTTCATTTCTCCAGGAGTTATGGATCTTTTAGAACCAAGGGAATGATCACGGCATCTTGTGTCTACACGGCAGTCTTATAATCATCGTATTGTATGGTTGTGTTTTATTTACAATGCAAATATTATGATCATTCGGAAATTATTATTCTAACACGATCTCCGCAGTGTTTCATATACACAAAGAAGAGAGACAGCTACAACTATGTTATTCTACGATAAAATACAGCTGTTCCATTTATTGCCCGCGTATATTTCATCCGTTGGAATCGCACGTTACATGACGTCACTTGGTAAATATACGTCACGAAGACAAACTCAACAGTAATTTTAATGAAATGTTAATTACAACAAACTTGCCATGCTCCCAAACCATGCACACACCCGATACAAACCCATCATATGCATTAATAGCGAGCACAGCTCGCGTCGCGAAGCGACGCGAGCGCAAGCGAGCTCTTATGGTATCATGCAGGCGAAAAGTAAACATACCCATCCATCCTTTTGAAAAGTCTTGGGTCATTTACGGCAGTTTATGGGCGACTTCAACCGTAAAGTAGCATATTTCGTTACGAAATTAACAAGATAAGCATTCGTAGAAATCATTAAGAATGGTGGTTTCCAAGCAGAATGAGGTGAAAAAAACATTAAAAACCTTTCTCGAACCCATCCAAAAATGACAATGAAATTGCATTTTTACCTATGTCGCCAAAACGGCCATTAACCGGAAGCATAGCCCAAAGTGTTACCTTGCGCGTTGTTCATTGGCGAAAATTCGTCAACACATTTCACAATTTAATAAAAGTAGATTTCGTGACGCAGAAATGTATAAGTCTTGCTAACCGATTAGGATAAACAAATGATTTGGTTAAAAACTATCTTTCATTTGTTTATTTTCCCGTAAAACCATAAATGCAATCGGAATTCTTCGCAGATTTCCGTATTCGGTCGTCTACTATTGTAAGCCATTGACGGAAATCGACGAGGTTATTCCGTGTTCATTCGTGTCAAACCCGAACAATCTGGCAATTTCCGGAAATGTTACGGAAATTATAATACAGTGACAAGACGTCATTGATTTACGTCATCATCGTATGTCGTCACATTATGACGTATGGTCTGTTAGTAAACAATTAATGAGCAAGGTGCTTATTACCGATCCATCTTTCTTTCTTTCTTTTTTCTTTCTTTCTTTCTTCCAGTACTATTGACGTATTATACACATGCTTATGATAATCACAGTTTCGTTTCTGTGGATGAGCAGGCTTTTTTTATGATAACCACAGAAGTTCAGCGAGATTTTTAACCTGAATAGGGTATGTCTCTTCCTGCACAGGAGACCAACGGCTTTAGGAAGAATGACATACTTTCACAGTAGCTTTAACTATCGTACACGAATAGTTCTAGATCTAAGGGAGTGCGTTATCAATTCTCGAGACGTGAACCTCAGGGAGTTGAACCCCAAACTTCTATATCCAGAGGCAAGTAAGCTAACCACTCTGTCATCGCATCTTTTTTTACCGCACAGTAACATTATGGTCCATTATGAAAAAATATAACTACTAATATTTAGAACAACACCAGGTCTAGAGTGACTAAACGATGGTTAGGACCAAGATGTTACTCACACTGACAGGGGTAGGAACAGCCTCCTTCCCGAGATCCCAATAATTTGACTGGCGTGTTTAGGTAGTAGAAGTTCAAAAGGTATTTTTACCCTATGTTGCATATTTTGGGGCGCTTCGACCTTTTATCCAAAAATGGTTTTAATGAGTTTAAGACAAATTAAGACATTCTGAAACTATTGAGGCTAACTGAAGTTATATTTGAGATTTCTTATTTTTTTGCTGTCCCAGCAACATGGCAGATGTACACCCGAAAGAGGCTAATGCAGGATGTAGACAGATAGATAGGAATTTACATACAAATAGCATCATCTGAACTGATGGCTGTAAAATATTTGTTTTTTAACCGAATTTCCAAACTAAGGTGTTTTTATTTACCACTAAAATTGCCAGTTCCAATTATATATAATGTATTTACATTTTGTTAAAATTACTCACTCACATCGCTGAAAACCCTTTAGCTTAAACAAACGCCCGAAATAATAGCAAATTTGTCCACCATAATGTACAGAATTTTTATTTTTTATTTTTGGCTGGATTGCGTAGCAAATCCAGGCTTGCAGTTCGGCGATTTCCATTTTTGTCCGTCTATCCGTCCGTCCGTCTACGAGTTTTGAAGTTTTCGTTAAAGTTGTTTTTTCCTCATTTCTCAAAAATGTATTGTCGAAAAGCTTTGAAACTTGACACTTGTTCAACATCATTACAAATGTTATATGAAAATAACCCTAACTATGTCATGTATTTTACCTGGACTATCCCCCTTTTCACACAGATTTTTCACTTAAAATGTCATGTATTTTACCTGGACTATCCCCCTTTTCACACAGATTTTTCACTTAAAATGTTAAATTCGCAATCCGGCTTTCGCGCCACTATTGGTGCTTCATCTTTCTTTTTTTTCTTTTTTTTTACTTTTAACAAAGTTTGAGGTTTCCACTGGACCTCCATATAAATGAAACGTTCCTATGCCAGTGTATCTGTAACCGGTCATCCGGTTGGTCTGATGCTACGGAGTAATTCAAATTTGAAGGTGATGAAAACACGGTTTGGAAACTTTACCTGTCTTCTGCTTCAATCGATCTATGCTTTTCTCTGTCCTATCATTTCACTATTTTTGTTTTTCTACCACCGACAGAAACATTAGGGTCAAATAGGACACTCAGTTTCTTAAAATGTAGATGTAGAAACTAATAAGTATCTTGAGCACAGCTAGTGCTAAACATCAAGAACGGTGAAACAAATCAACGTCTTTTCTACATAACATTCGATGAATTTGGTGCATTTTCAGAATATATTGATGAAAAACGTCGGACCCGGTGTCCTCCACCCCCAGACATACTCAACTAAATATTGAACTAATATTCTGAAAATGGACCACCATTTATTAAATGTCAAGTAGGAAACAACAAATTCCTATGTTTTAAAATCATTGTACTTTTCTCAAACATACATCATCATAATGATTAGACAATACGTATGAATCAATTTAACACACGTTGAAGACAAGACGTATATTGGACGTATATTCAAATAAAAAAAAGCTTAAATCGTATATATACATTTTTCGTAATGACATAACGTTGAAACCGTAATTACATGTTGTTCGGCAAAAAGCATACGCGTGCATCACGGTTAATTTATATATAGCTTACATACACTGATGCAGTAGCAGCTTTTATGACGGTTGGTGATTAAGCCAATGTCGACCCAGACTGGATCATGACTAGATAGCCGTTCGAAGTTCGTTCCATGCCATATCTGTCCTGTCTGGGAACGAATTGAAATTTTACAGAAGCATTGTGGTGTACTGGTTAGAGCGTCTGCCTTGCATTCGGGAGGTCGTGGGTTCGAGTCCCCAGATACTTTAAAAATGGAACCCTTGCCTGACGAGCAAATAATGGGTAGTGCTACGACTGATTGACCAGTGTCAGAATAATGTGACTGGAGGTATCATGTCTACTACGGTGTGGTATTCCAGTGTGGCAGCACTATAAAGAAACCATTGAGTTCGCTGCTTCAAGTAGACATATCATCACATCACACACAAACAAACACACAGATAAAAGTCCAGACTCAATTGTGCCTATAATCGTCGGGTACGACGCCTGTCGTAGGCGGACGGATTATAATCCTTAGAAATGTGTTGGGGTGGGATGTCACGATTCATAAGACACGTACAGGTAGACTTGCACTAGACGTGAGAATCATGGCTCTTATGGTGGTATGTACCTACCATGATATAGGTACACGCCATAAGAGCTACGATTCTCGCAGCTAGACTTGCACATACCGGTGCAGTGTTTTTTTTTGGCTGTTTTTATAGCCGAAATTCGGTCATATTCCCAATGCCAAAACATACCTTTTTTTCCCAATTAAGAGGAAAAAATTCCCAATTTAAAAAAAAAATAAAAAAATTTAAAAATTTTTTTTTTTTTTTTTTTTAGTGTCCCAATCCAATGATTGGGGTTCAAAAGCTTATAAATGCTTCTGTTTATCTTGGTGTACAAAAAACAGTATTAAAGATATACTTATGAAAGGAAAGCTTTACTTTATATTTTTCCGAATTTTATTAAAAATCGCGCTACAATTCCCAATTTTATGAAAAATCGCGCTAAAATTCCCAATTCCAACGCCATGGGCTATGTTCCCAAAATAGAGAAAAAAAACACTGCGGTGCATACATACGCAGCGGCACAATCAAACATGAACTGTGCTCGCCCTATAGGTTTAACCTATTTCATATTACACATATAACTTTAATACGCATCTTGAACAAGCTGAGCACGTTTGACGTCATACAGCGCAAGCTATATGACGTGAGTAATGACTTAATTGTTTGTCACGTGACTACTAGTGTATTGAAACGCAAAACTTTGCATACGGGGGCGCCCAATGGAACAGCCTGTAAACATAGCAGCCTGATTACCTTGACCTCCGAGATAATATATAGTGCCCCAACAATAGCGTAAACAGGGGGTTAACTGTTGTGTTAGAATCGAAATAATAAATACCTACCTGTATTTTATCGGTGAATAAAACACAGTTAGTCGTTCGGATGCGAGTAATTAAATCACTCGTGCTAACGCACTCATGATTTAATTACTACGCATCCGAACTCCTAACTTATTCACCGATAAAACACAGGTACATATTTATTATTTCTTAACTAAAATACCCCCTTTCAGACACTTTTTTCTCGTAGCAGGAGAAATTGGCAACTCTTTTTCTATCTTGTAAGAAAAAAAACACATTAAGACACAAAATTACTTGAAAGGAATTTTATCTGTCTTTAATGTTGCATTTTTAGTTAAATTTAAGTAAATTTACAGATAATAAACACTTAAATTATTAAAACTTCAAAACTCATCATAGTATGCAGTTATATCTTGGCTTTATTATTTGTGTCTGTAGTATCAAACAATCAAACAATCTGCAGGGGCGGATCCAGGATTTCAGCTTAGGGGGGGCGTAAGATTTTGATAAATTTTCGGGTCCGTTTCTAGCCTCATAAAACGGTTGCGGTAGTGCATTGATAGGGTAAAAAAGTCCGTTTTCAAATAAAAGGAATTATCAATGTGTTAATTAAACCACTCATTAGCCATTATGCGTCGAGCGAGCGAAAAATATTTGTTATACTGAGGGCGTGCATCGAAATTGTTTGATATTTTATCTACAGTAACATGGACATACATGTATGAATAAAAAAAGTCCGTTTTCAAATAAAAGGATTTAACAATGTGTTAATTAAACCACTCATTATCCATTATGCGTCGAGCGAGCGAAAAAAAAAATTATACTGAGGTCGTGCATCGAAATTGTTTGATATTTTATCTACAGTAACATGGACATACATGTATGAATAAAAAAAAGTCCGTTTTCAAATAAAAGGATTTAACAATGTGTTAATTAAACCACTCATTAGTCATTATGCGTAGAGCGAGCGAGAATTTTTTTTATACTGAGGGCGTGCATCAAAATTGTTTGATATTTTATCTACAGTAACATGAACATCATGTATGAATAAAAAGTCCGTTTTAAATAAAAGGTTTTAACAATTTGTTAATTAAACCACTCATTAGCCATTATGCGTAGAGCGAGCGAAGCGAGCGAGAAAATTTTTTAATACTGAGGGCGTGCATCGAAATTGTTTGATATTATATCTACAGTAACATGGACATACATGTATGATCCGGAATTTTTAGGGGGGGCGCGCGCCGGGTGCGCCCCCCCTGGATCCGCTAGTGATCTGCACATACAATGTTCATTTTTCTCCATAAAGTGATCATTAAGTTGCATACGTTTCACCACATATAGTTGTGCACATGCTTATACACCCGGGGTCCGTTTCAATAAGCAACTTACGCAAGGTTTCTGACGTAAGTTTTGCGTACGCTCTTCTTACCGTATTTCGAGCGTTTCAATAAAAAAGTTACGCATATTTTTTTCCCATATTTGCGTAAGTTTTTGCGTAACTCTACGCAAGCTCTTAGGCTTGCGTAAGTCTTGCGTGAGACTGAGTGTGCTAACAGAACGCAACAATCGACAAAACAAGATGGCCGCACACATGCTTTTTGCATTTCGAGCCCGAATTAATCGTCGTGAGCGAGGTTTTCGTGAGCGAACTAATTCACTTCTAACCATGAGAGACAGCGAACTAATAGCACGTTTATCGATTTCCAAGAGCAAGCATAGACAAGTTTAGTTGAGATAATCCGAGATGATATTAAGTGTCTTCATGTCCGGAGTCCGGCCTGCTTCAGATTTGTTCAGTACGCCTATGGTAGGCGGATTCAGACTTTCATCAATAAGCGTACTTTCAAAAATTTCTTGGTTCTTACTAAGTCTTGTAGCACGATGTGACGTCAAGTAGGGCTAACTGGTGCGTCAACACGTTAAACATGACGTCATGCGACATTGTAAACATGACGTCATGTGCGTGAACATGCGCTAATTGCTTAGCCTTTGATCTACACTGTTTGCAAGTGAAAGTTAGATGCATGAAGCGGTCTGGCAATGGGGAAGGGAATGGAAATATTTTCAGAAACATATAAGTAAAAGGATACTTATCTAATGTATTCTCACATAAAAACAATTCCGGAGGATCATGCTACCCCGACCCCCAACCCCGCTATGATAAGTTAAACATCGGGCATATCCTGTTATTTGGGCCTAGCTATGTACCTGTAGTCCGGAGTCAAGGTTTATGTAATTCGTGAACATTAAATAATTTTAAAGTATTGAGCTTCGCGCGAAGCGAAGCCCCGACATTAAATAAAACGAAGCCAACAGTCACGAGTCGCCCCGTTTTTCTATTCCGTGGTTGATCTTTGTTGACATTTTCAAAGGAAATAAGAGTAGAGTGTACATAACAAAACAACGCGGTCACAATATCAAACTTCTTCAGTGACTTCTCTACTGTCTAGCAGGCGAACTCAGCCGAGTTGTTTTCAACCATTACCTTTCTTAATAGTACGCCTTATCTGCGAGTGATTGTTAAACAAGTGCATTCTTCATGTTTACTAATCTAGAGATATAAAAAAGGATATATATCTATGTCTCTGATTCATTTCATACTGCTAATAATTGCTGATATTTTTAGTGGTAAACTTTGTCCATTAGTATAAATTAAACATGACTAGCAAACACTCTATAAACTAGAAAGGCGCATCCGTATTGTAAGCTTCGCACGAAGCGATTGCCACCGAACATTAAAAAAAAATAGAGTATATCACACAAGCGAAGACCCAAATCCCAAATCCCTTACAAATTCATATTTTATAATTTATGACAAATAGTGTGAATGGTGTTATAACAAGGTGTATATCACAAACGCCAAAACCTCTCTTATAATGACCACTCAAATTAAATTATTAAAACATGTCTGTCGAAATTAAAAAACTTTGATTTGAAATGAAACACCAGGCCAGCTATATCACATATTTAAACAAGAGCAGCTCGACTATTCGATTTTTCAGAGAATAATAAATTATATAGCTAGTATATACCATCAGAAAACAAGGCTAAGATAATGTGTGGTGGGGTTGGGGGGCGCAACATAGCTATGTGTAAGTATTGACCAAAACTACACAGAAATATGTAAAAAATAAATAAATTCGAGTTTTGAGTGGGGTGGGGGGGTTTGAGAGGCGGGGGTTTGTGGTGTGGAGGTCGGGGTGGTGAGGTCAACAAATACGTGTAAGAGAGGCTATGTAAGCATTCACCAAAACAACACAAAAATTTGTAAAAAAAAACTAATTAAAATTTCGAGTTTTGAGTGGGGATGGGGGCGAGGCGAGGGGTGGGGAGTGCAACATATATGTGTAAGAAGCTATGTAAGAATAGACCAAAACAACACAGAACTATTGTGAAACAAAATAAAAATAAAAATATTTCTAGAGTGGGGGAGTGGGGGGAAGTGTGGGGGGGGGGGGAGTGGGGGAGGGGGACAAGATAGCTATGTGTAAGAATTGACCAAAAACAACACAGAAATATGTAAAAAAAAAAAAGGGGTGAGGAGGGGGGATAGTGGAGAGGCAGGGAGTGGGGTGGAGAGGGGCAACATATATGTGTAAGAAGCTATGTGTAAGAATTGACCAAAACAACACAGATATATGTAAA